>ML102968.1:0-19267 GCA_003697995.1 Taxidea taxus jeffersonii
GGGGGGGGGGGTAGCGAACAGAGGGAGAAGCTTCCCCCTGAGCAGGGAGCCTGATGTGGGACTCGATCCCAGGACCCCGAGATCATGACCTCAGTTGAAGGCAGATGCTTAATGACTTAGCCACCCAGTCGCCCCTATTTATTTGTTTTTTTTTAGTAATTTCTACACCCAGTGGGCCTTGAACTTATGACCCCAAGATCAAGCCTTGCATGCTCTCCCGACTCAGCCAGCCAGGCACCCTGAAATTATTTACATCTTTGCTGGACACGATCTATAAGTTAATATGTAACTTGACAGAGTCTGAGCCCTTAATGGTAAATAGCCCAGTCAAGCAGAAAACCATTCCCTCAGTAATTAAGTAATCCTTGGGTGGGCTGGTGTAACAATGTCCAAATGATGTTCAGAGGGCATAGTGTCCTCTCGTGGCCTTATTTATAGATAGGCTTTATTATTTTTTTTACATCACAGTCACTTACATCCTTGTCTTTCCCACCAGTCCCTTGAGGGCAGGGGCTCTGTCTTACTACTTGTTGCCTCCTCACTTTGCTCTGGTTTATTGAGCAGAACTGCAGAAAGCAACGTGGTAGAACGAGTTGGGAGCAGTGGATCTGAGTTTTCATTGTGCCGTGACTGTGACCAGTCCTCTGATTTCCGCCTGGGCCTTGATGTTCTCACCCACCATATGACTGCACGAAGTGTGGGGCGTTGTGCTGGGCACCGGGGATGCTGTCTCCTCTCTGGCTTTCCTCCCAGCTCTAAAATGGTTGGATTCTAGTTTGGTCTGTCATCCACCCAAGAAAGGAGTTACAGATGCAAACATGCAAACGAAATATATAACGAATACATGAAAGATGTATCCAGGTGCCAGCAACACACAGAGGCACTTTCTTCTTGTTTCTCTTGGAAGAGCCACCCACGATGCACGTGAGGTCTCTGGCCCAGGATCCACACTGGAAGCCGACGAAGATGTGCTGTTTTGTAGTTTTGCTAGAGAGAGAACAGCTGCTGTTCGCTGGTGGCAGGAACGCCTCCTCCCTGAAGCAGGGGCCCCTGAGTGAGCAGGCCCCAGAGGGAAAGTACCCAGTCTCCAAGTCTGCCTTTGAGAAAGGAGCAAATTATTGTCTTATTATGTATTCATGAGACTTTTAATGCTTTTTCTTTTTTTTTTTTTTAAGGTTTGATTTCATTTAACAGAGAGGGAGAGTACAAGCAGGGGAGAGCAGCAGGCAGAGTGGGAGGGAGAAGCAGGCTCTCTGCTGAGCCAGGATCCAGATGTGGTACTCGATCCTAGGACCCTGAGATCACGACCTGAGCTGAATGCAGTGGCTTAACGAACTGAGCCACCCAGGTGTCCCCTTAATGCTTAATGCTTTTCAATTAATCTCTTGATAAATTCTGGCAGTTCCTCTTCTTGTTTTTCTTAGGACAGGAGGAAGATGCCGGGTGATTCATTAAGAAGGTGAAATTATGTGCCCGGTTGGGAGCTCTGGGGACCCCTTGCTGAAACTGACTTGAGGGCTTTGGCATAAGATTTACATGGCAGAAGGGAGCCAGGATCGCTCCTTTTGGCAAACGCTGCTGGGTCACGCTGCTGGGTGTTGCTGTTATCATTCCCATGGTGGGCAATGTCCCCAAAGGCCTTTGGAGCCATGCTCAACCCCATCCTGGCATCCCCGTGTCCCATGTGCCCCTGCCGTGGTGGCTCAGCCAATTTCTTGGCTGTGGGTATCACCAACTTGCAGGCACATTCACTCATCTGCCCCTCCCAGTCCAGCTTGGCCCCCTGCTTGCAAACACACACACACACACACACACACACACACACACACACACACACGCTGTTTCAGAAAGAACGTTCTGTTTGGAGACTGTGTCCGGACTCTTCAGTGTCAGCTCACATGAGTCATATGGCCATAGTCAGAGCTGGAGTCTCACTCATGGGAATTCTGAAGGTCTCTACTGTTCTGCACCCCTGTGTCTGGGCTGGAGGAGCTGCTGGGCACTTGATGGCAGGTGGGGGCACCTCCCAGCAGGACCGCTTCTAGGATTCCCCCAGGCTGCCCTCTCTAGATCTCAGTCTCTGTAGAGGAGACCCCAAATCCCTTCCTAGCACCATAACCGTCTTCCACTGGCTGCTAGGCCCCGTTGCTCTTCGAATAACGACCGAGCACCATGGAAACAACAGCTGTGCCTTCTTCAAGCATGTACCAGACAGGCGAGTTAGGGAGAGGAAACGGAGGCCCAGGGAAGAGAAATAATTTCTCCAAGGGCATCGACTAAACAGGGGCTGAATGAGGATCCGAGCAGAGTTCCAAATTATCCCAATACTCCTCTTCTTTTATATTTCCCCTTTTCCACCCTTTATAATTATTTTAAAGAAACATTTACTTCATTTTCTATTACAAAAGGAACACATGCTCTAACCGAGAACTTAGAAAGCATGGAAATGTATTAAGACAGAAGAACCACCGAGACCTGCAAATGAATAAAACCAAGCTCAACGTCATTAGCGATTTTTCTTTGCTGGGATGAAATGCTTACATTCTTTTTTTTTTTTTAAGATTTTATTTATTAATTTGTTAGAGAGAGAGAGAGAGAGAGCGTGAGCACAGGCAGGCAGAGTGGCAGGCAGAGGCAGAGGGAGAAGCAGGTTCCCTGCCAAGCAAGGAGCCCGATGTGGGACTCGATCCCAGGACGCTGGGATCATGACCTGAGCCGAAGGCAGCTGCTTAACCAACTGAGCCACCCAGCCGTCCCTGTTTACATTCTTTTTAAAAAAGATTTTATTTAGTTGGCAGACAGAGATCACAAGTAGGCAGAGAAGCAGGCAGAGAGAGGGGGAAAGCAGGCTCCCTGCCGAGCAGAGAGCCTGACTTGGGGCTCGATCCCAGGACCTGAGATCATGACCTGAGCCCAAGGCAGAGGCTTAACTCACTGAGCCACCCAGGTGCCCTGAATGCTCACATTTTAATTCCTTTCTTTCCGACCTTCTTTTCCTTTGAGTCTATGTGCATGCACACACAGGGCCCCCTCCCAACATGCACAAAATGGAATGATATTGAACATTCTTTTTTGTTTCTAGCTTTTTTCTGTTCAGCGCTATGATATTAACATTTCCCATGATCTTTGGCCCCATGCTCATTAACTTCTATCCAAGGCACAATCCGCCCAACTTTATTTTCTGTGTCCAGTCACACTTCTCCTTTCTGGGCTGTACCCTAGGGAGACTCTGAACCTTTTTCCAGAGTGAGCTGGTTTGTACCCAAGGGACTTGCTTTGCAAATGACCCATACCTCCTTTGTGAACCTACCAAACTCTATTCAGGGTGGGCCTGTTAACTTATTCAAAGCCCACCTGAGAGAAAGAAAGAAAGAAAAAGAGATATAGAGAGTGAGAGAGATTCCACTCATCTGTGCTATAGTGCCCTTCCAGAAGGACATTCTCAAAGCAGTGTGGTCCCTTCCTCCTCTGCAGTGGACTTAGAATCAGAGGGCTGTATAGGGAAGATGAGGCACAACCTGATTAGGATGACTGCCCCTTTGCAGCCTTTCTAATCCCTGTTTCCCAAAGGGGATTACTGACCACTGAAAAACAATTCTCAAAGTGAACTTGCATACACTTGGCAGGAAATGCTGACCTTGAGACCTGAACCACTGACCTTAAGACTTTGAGGCTTGAAAGTACTAGGTCTTCTTTTGCTCGGAGCTGAAAAGAACCATTTTGAGAGGCTAAACATTAACGTCTCATCGTTTGGGGGAGATCTGAGCCCGTAGAAATCATCTTGGCCCATGTGTATGCGTCACATAGCCTCTGCCCAGGATGGCCAGGATGGTGGCCTCCCTAGAAAGAACTCGTATCCCAGGAGGTAGAGTTTCTAGGGCTCAGCCCGGGTCTCTTTACTAAAAGGGTAAGAAAAAAATAATAAAGCAGTTTACTCCTTGAACTCCTAGAAAAGGGGAGTGCACTGAGGAGTCATAACCCCATTCCCAGCACCAACAACCCATAGCTCTCAAGGGAAGAACTCTGGTTTCAACTGGATGACTTGAGCCAGAGGCTGAAGGCATTGCTGGAATTTATTTCTGTCATCAGAGGCAAAAGCATAACCGGGAGTCAAAACCCCCTTGACCCAGAGCCTGGGGTTGTTATCTCGTTGGTATTTTCTAGTCTAAAAAGATTCTTTCTGCATAGGGTCCCCTGGTTAGAAGATATCTGACACTAGTGCCAGTATTTTCCCAATCTGTACCCATGGCAGACATCACCAATCAATGCTGGCACCCTTTCCCATGGAGCCCTGAGATAGCTTCAGGCTCAGGCTTGGTACGATTCTCTCGGCAGCCATTCCCATCAACCAGCCCTGGCCTCTGCCTTTCCTGAACTAGTTTCTCATCATAGGCAGGAGCCATAGGCCAAGCTCCCATTGCATAGAATACTTAGAAGAGCCTCCAGTTTGTCTGTTTTCCCTGCAAGAGCAAGGGCAGGAGGTGGCTGGGAGGGGTGGAGGTGAACCAAAGATGGCCCAGGAGTCTTTTCCGGGCCTTGGCATTTTCTGACAGAAGACTAGGTGAGTCTGCTCCCATGGCCACAAGCAGCCCCACTCTTGCCTGTTGGCCGAGGAGCCCTTCTTCCTAAAGGCAGACAAGGGGCAGAGCCCTGTCCCTGTGCCATGTAGTGGTCTCATCGTAGGCAGTGACCCCGGGCTGGCGCTTCTTCCCAAGACCCTCCTCCAGTGAGGACCCCAGCTGTGCCTCTCCACACCCTGCTATTCTTGCTCCTCAAGAAAAGGCTTGTTCAGTTGCTAAATCTTACGTGGGGAAGAAAAAAAAGGGAAGTCGTAAATGTCCCTTCGCTGACGAAGGTTCCCCCGTCTGCCACCAAGAGAACTGTTTTTAATTTAATTGTCTTTATTTGTTTTAATGAAATGTTTCAAATGCATAAAAGAGCCTGGATTAAGGAATGGTATTAAAACAATCACCCACATACTCTCTCTGAAGCTTCAGAAATTGAAGGATTATTTTTTAATGAGAAGAGAGTGCTGGAGGCCCTCCACTGGGCCAGAGGCTCCTGAGGGCTCTCCAGGAGGATGTGGCTGACTTACTTTAGTGGGGAATTGGCCAGCTCAGATCGATGACCCCATATGAATCTTTGGCTGGCTGTTCCCATAGAGCTTCTATTGATGGCCCTGTTTGGTCATTACACCACCCTCCTGTTAGTGAGGCCCTGGGTGCAGGTCCTGACCATCCGGAGCTTTCCCCCCCAGGCATTTACAAGGCTCATCCTGTTTAGGGATTCTGGAACTTTCTGGCTTTTCTCTTCTTTTCCAGGCACTGGCCAACAACCATTTGCCTCCTCATGGCGACTCACAGACCACAGTCCCCCCCCACCCCCCAGTCAATCCTTTGGGTTTATAGTAGCCAAACACGGAGGGAGCCACAGGGTTCTTCTGTGAACTTGCCAGGTGGACCAATTCCTAGTCAGAGAAGAGAAGAGGAACTGGTTGCATGTTTCCTGGAGATGAAGGCAGCTGGGCAGGTTCTCAGAGGTCAGTAGGCACAGGGACCTTGCCCTCACCAAGGACCTGGGCCGTGCTCCACAGCTTGGTTGGCTGGGACCTTGCTCCCATTTGCATGTACGAAAGCTATACTCAAAGATGCTTTCCACAGAATAATCATAATTCTTATTCTAATCATGCTAATGATAAGCATAATTACAACTCTAGTGTTTATCCTGAGGCCGCACACTAACTATCCCTCAGTGGCAGGCCACTGCAAAGCACACCCAACTATGCTCTTCTGCTCTAAACCCTTCAGGTGTCTCCATGGCCTTGGATTTGGCTAATAGTCCAAACTTGGGCACTCAGGTCCTCTACGAGCTCCTTCCTGCTTACTGACCCTCTCGTTCCTTTTTGCATTAAATGTTTGCTCTAAACACAGAGCTGGCTTCATCTCTGCATATACCCCACCCCCCCAAAAATCAGGCTCTGCCCATTCCCAGGATGCTTCTCAAATCCCCCAGTCTCTGACCCTATCGAACCCCTCAGCCACCAGCATGGGACTGTGCCCACGGAGGCCACGTGGACAGCTCCCTTTGGAGGAACTGGAAACTGTCCCACTCGTCCTGTGGCTGACCCCCAGCACAGAGACTGAACCTCTTGTCTTCGGCACAATGCCCATCACATGATAACCTCTAGTAAATATCCATCTAGTGGACTCAAGGCCCGCCTCCCAGCTGATGTATGGCAGAGCACCAGTTGAATAGAAGAGCTGATTTCTAAAGCTTATGACCTTTCCACTACCCTGTATCCTTGGAAGGGGCCCCCCAAACCACTGAGTTCCACCCCCTATTTTATGGAAGGGGGCAGCTGAGGCCCAGGGAAGAGAAGTAACTCACTCCAGATCACAGAGAGAGATGGGGACAGAGCTGGGAGGGAAACGTGAGCCCTATAGGGGCTGGGAGACTAACACAAATGTATGATGTAAGTCGGTAGCAAGTTCTGTTGGAAGAGAGCCACCATTCGGCTCCAGCCAGCTGTGGCCATGTGGGGCGTAGGCCAGTGAAACCAGACTCTCTGACTTTCCAAAGAAGCCAGGAACAGGATTTCGCAGTAAAATCTCTTGAGTTTTAAATGTTGGCTAAGAATCCAAATTGCATTGACGATCTCCAGGCCATTGAGACTGGCCTTGGGATTTAAGCTCGGTCTGGTTACTGACCTTGGGCACATAATATTATCCCTTAAGGCCTCAGTTTTCTCATCTCTAAAATGGGCCTCACGGGGGTGCCTGGCTAGTTCAGTTGGTGGAGCATGCAACTCTTGAACTCAGGGTTACAAGTTCGGGCCCCATGTTGGGTGTAGAGATTATGGGGGAAGAAAAACACTCTATAAAAAAAAGGAGGGGCTGGCCTCATGGCTCCTGCCCACTTACTGGGTTGCTAATGGAGTTGGAAGAACAAGCTACAGATGGCCCCGGGGCTGTTCCATAGCCTCAGCTCTCTGTGGAGGTGCCCCTTACCGTGTAACGATTTAACATCCCATTGTCTAAATTAGAACATTATTTTGGCCATTATGACAGAGACTGCATTTTTTTACGCCAGGTTTAAAAGTTCCAGAATCTGGGCGCCTGGGTGGCTCAGTGGGTTAAGCCGCTGCCTTCGGCTCAGGTCATGATCTCAGGGTCCTGGGATCGAGTCCCGCATCGGGCTCTCTGCTCAGCAGGGAGCCTGCTTCCTCCCCTCTCTCTCTGCCTGCCTCTCTGCCTACTTGTGATCTCTCTCTGTCAAATAAATAAATAAAATCTTAAAAAAAAAAAAAAAGTTCCAGAATCTTCCTGCTTGCATTATCTTGGGATGTCGGTGGAGTCAGACTGGGCAGTTGGTCTGGAGACCCTCACCAGAGCCAAGCCCTTCTTTTGAGTTGGGTGGCACATTCCAACAGTGGCTTGAGAGGCCGTGAAGAACAAGAGCTCCGAAGTTACCCAGACCCAGATTTGAATTCCTGACTCTCACTCTCTAATTTTGCATTCTTGGGCTTCAGTTTGCTCCTTTGTGAAATGGGCATAATACTAAACACACCTGGTGGGGCTAGTGGGACAGTTGCATGAGATGATGTCATGCAATGTCCTTTGGCTCAAGGTCCAGCTACACCCAGAAAGAAGCTTGTGTAGACTGGACCAGATGGGAACTAGCTGAGAATACTGACCCATGGATTCTCCTCTCCTGAGAACCCTGCTCTGACAAGCACAGAGGCAAAGAAGTCTCTCCCAATGGCTCAGGGAAGAGGGTCCTGCTGACCACGAGCTTCCTGGGTTCTGGACCTCTGGCTTTTACAATTTCCCTCTTTGCTCTCCCACTCCGAGACACCCTCCCATTGAGCTAGGAGTAATTAGTGTGCAGGGAGGCTGATGCTGTCCGACAGTCTCTGAGCCCTCCCAGCCCTGCCATGAGCAAGGCAGCAGTAGGCTGGTTCTCACTACCACTTCAAAGACATCTCTGCTCTCCCACAGACAGGGTGACTCTGACATTTACAGGGGAGCCAAGGAGCTAATGAGCCAGAGAGTTTTCTGGTGCCTGAGGGTTCTTCTTACGGGAAGACGAAACCCATCCCAGATAGGAATGTCCAAAAGTTTATTGGAAATGTCCAGCCGAGGGGAGATCCTAACCCTGAGCTTCATTTTGGGGTGACCCTGTGATGAGACAGGCAGCAGGCTCTGTGTGTGTCCTTGGAGAGAATGCCTGGTAATGCCTCCTCAGACCAGGGTTGTCCCCTCAGTAGGAGAGACTGGGGGATGGGACTTTCTTTTCTGGAGCTGTCTCTGGGGTCGGGAGGGAATGTTCAAGACCAGTGGTCTTCTAACAAGTCAAAGCACAAGTCCTTTGAAAAAGTGAACTCACTTGGAACCCCAATACATGAGACAGCCGAGGGGGAGCTACTCTGTTAGACAGAGTGAAGGGCTCTTTGCTGGACCTCGCTGGCTGAGGGAGGTCCTCTTCTTCCCAGGACAGTTCCTGTGGCTCAACATCTTCTAGAAACTTCTTACTTTATAGAGGATGGAAGTGGGAAGTCCTAAGATAATGAGTGAAACCTTGGCTTGGGCTCCCCAGGAGGCAGAGGCCGAGGCAAAGGCTTGGTTGCTGGTGTTTTCTTTGGGAAGTGATTCAGGTAATAAGAGGGAGAAATGGGGAGAGGAAGGTGGGAGAGAGGGAATGCCACTAAAGAATGTGTGTTGTTTTTTTTTTAAAAGATTTTATTTATTTATTTGACAGACAGATAACAAGTAGGCAGAGAGGCAGGCAGAGAGAGAGGAAGGGAAGCAGGCTCCCCGCTGAGCAGAGAGCCCGATACGGGGCTCGATCCCAGCACCCTGGGATCATAACCTGAGCTGAAGGCAGAGGTTTTAACCCACTAAGCCACCCAGGCACCCCAAAGAATGTAGAATTTTGAAGTAGAGGGCTAGATTCTTCCAGGGTTTTCCAGGTTGGAACATCTTTCCAGGGGCTCCTGGTCCCCCTGATTGACAGGGCCCCCAGGTGGGTGGGGTGGGGATCAACTCCCTGTATTTGCAGGCTGAGCTTCTTTGCAAGGCAGAGAAGACCCTGGGTCCTCAGGCAGGAAGAAGTGGCCTTCAGTAAGTAGACCTTGTCAGCACAGGTAAATCTGAGCTCCTATGGAGCTTTCCACCTCCTCTGTCCCTGAAATCAGTGATAGGCCCAAGGGACGTGTCATCACAGCACCCCAGTGGTGCCTTCTACAAAGGACTTATCCAAGGCCCAGGAAGAGAATGAGCTGGGGCCTAGGAGGCCCACTCTATAAGTGGGAATAACATAGGAAGGGGCACGCCTGGGTGGCTTAGTCGATTGGGCGTCTGACTCTTGGTTTGCCTCAGGTCATGATCTCGGGGTCATGGGATCGAGCCTTGTGTTGGGCTCTGAGCTCAGGGAAGAGTCTGCTCAAGGTTCTCTTTCCCTCTTCCTCCACCCCTCCCCCCACTTCTGTGTGCATGCACTCTCTCTCTCTCAGATAAATAAACGAATAAAATATTTTAAAAAACCCATAACATAGGAGGTTATACCCATTTGTGTAGACATACATGATCTGACACAGACATAAAATCACAGACGCATTCTCTCTCTCTCTCTCTCTCACACACACACGCACATTCATTTTACTCAGCACTTGAAAGGATTGTGGAAATAAAGACCAAACGAAAGAAGCAAAAGCTATTTTCAGAGTTTGCTGCAGCAGGAGAGTTGGCCGCTAACAGTTTTGGCAGACACCCAAAGGAAGGCTGAGGAGTGGGCCAGCTGTCCGGTGGGGAGGAGGGAGGCTTTGCTGTGCCCTGGCTGGGGGCTGCTGCATGGGGAGGCTGTGGGGGGGCTGACTAGAAGTGGGCGTCCCCTGTGATGGGTTAGGGGTGCATCCTGAACTTCTTCTGGCTGGTCCTAGCTGTCTGTAGAAACAAAAAATGAGGGGAGCTGTCAGGTATTAGGCAAGTCCTGGCTCTCTGTGGCTGGTGGATTAGAGGAGCTACTGTGTGGCTTGCTGGATTGTTGCCGGAGGTAGCAATCTCACTTCCCATGCCTCTGACTTCAAGCAGGCTGGCTTCCCGGGCTGCTCACCTAAGATAAGGGGCTGGTTTCCTGGTCTGGTTGCTGCAGATCGTGGGTCAGAATTGAATTCTTATACATGGTATGTTCATGGTCCATTTGTCATACATAAGTGGCAGTGAAGTGTGGTGGTTCGGAGGGTGTGCCAAAGTCAGATTTGGGGTCAGATTCTAGATGTGTCCTTCCCATCTGTTTGGCCTTGGCTGCTTACGGAGCCTCAGTAGGCTGGGGTGATGCTCTCTCGGGGGGACTGTTGTAAGAATGAAGCCAGAGGATGCACAAGGGCTGCTCAGTTGAGTCATTACAACCAAAGATTGTCATCGTGCCTGCTTCTCCAGGCTGAGCCCTTCCAGCTCTCCTTCACGTGCTAGGTGGCCATTTCAAGACCTGCCCTAAGACAGCCCACCTGCTCTCTGTTGCAAATGGGCCTGTGCTGAGGCAGAGGACAGTGAGGGCTCTGGGACTCTACTATCAGGGACTGGAGAGTCTGGAAGCTGATGGGTGACAGCGTGATGGGAGAGAGGATAGTTGGGGACTATCTGGGGAAGAAGGTAGTCAGATTAGCTGGCTGGCCCTCAGGGTGGGACCTGAGGAGGGGAAAGTCGGGGGGAATGCAGGAAACTGGTCTGTTGATTTTCCAAACTAACCCTCAAATTCAACCTTGACCCTCCCCTGCCCCCCACCCCGGCCCAGGTTGGGAACACAAACTAAGAAGGAAGGGAGCCCAGGCTTTCTCCGGGGCTGGGTGGTATTCAAAAACTCCATCAGGTCTGGACCATGGATTATGCTTCTGGGCTCGAGGCTCCTGTCTGCCCTTTCCCTCCTGTGCCCCAGATTCTGTCTGTGGAGATCCCTACCCAGGAGCAGGGGGCTGGACTTGAGAGCAACAACAGTATGGCTTTGGGGAGAGATGGGATATGCCCTGGAGTTGGGGGGGTGATGTAGGGAGGAGGCAGTAGAGTTTATTAACATCCTTGTTTTTTCTTTTTTTTAAGATTTTATTTATTTATTTGTCAAAGAGAGAGCACACAAGCAGGGGGAGCAACAGGCAGAGGGAGAAGCAGGCTCCCCACTGAGCAAGGAGCCTGATCCCAGGACCTGATTATGACCTGAGCTGAAGGCAGATGCTTAACCAACTGAGCCACCCAGATGTTCCTACTAACATCCTCTTGGGGCCCCTCTTCAATCCTTATTGCCTGCTCAGCCAGCCTGGTGAGTCCTGCGTGAGCCCCATCCTGTCCCTGTTGCCTGCCAGACCCTGAGGACATACCAGCGCGGATCATGATGGGATCTTGCCTGGCCATGTCTCCTTCCAGCGCTCTGCTGGATCACCACAAATTACCTTCGGCAAGAGTCCCAAGACCTGGACAGATGATTCGCTTTAGAGCTAAAGCATGAGGGCTTCCACAGGGCTGAGGATCCCTGTCCCACTTCTGTGAAAGACATCCCACCTCACAAAGTATGTCGGCACCTGCCTCTATGGGTCTTCCACAGAATATGGGAGGGGAGGGGTGCGGGAAACCAGCTGAGCAAGGATTAAAAATCAGCCTTCTTCCTTCTATGCCTCATTCTCTGCTTTCTCTACTACAGCTGGGTGGACTGTGGGCTCCCCCACTGTAGAGCTGTGTGACCCCAGGCAATTCCATAACCTTTCTGAGCTCAGCAACTTCTCTGAGGAGTGGGTGGATAGGGAGGGACTAATACTGGAGAGTGAAGATGGACAGTGGTCTCCTGGCAGTGGGCACCTGGGGAAAGAAAGCCCGGTCCCACTGATGGCCGGCTTCCTGTAGACTCCCCTCGGCCAGCTCAGGCCCATCTCCCTGGGCAGTGACACAAATTCTTTACAATGCCTGGGACTTTAAGTTCCCTAATGAGACCCTTAGGTAGCAGAAGGAGAAGATCAGTCAAAATGACCAGATGTCGCGGCGTCTACAGATGTCCACAGGGACAAGACTGTCCAAGCATTTCTTAGAAGAGGTTCAGAAACAAACAAACAGGGGTGCCTGGCTGGCTCAGTCAGAAGAGCATGCCGCTCTTGGTCTTGGGGGCATGAGTTTGAACCCCACGTTGGGTGTAGAGAATAACAACAACAACAACAAAAAGAACTTAAAAAAAGAGAAAGAAACAAATGAACACAAGCTGTAAATTTCCAGAGAGTTTTCAGGAAATGAAGCTCAATAGGAGCTCATTCCCCTGCGCTGCCCTTGAGCAGTGAAACTGGTCCCCTGGGTTGACTAGCTCTGTACCCGCTGGGAAGCCTATTCCCTTCCTGGAGTGTGGGCGGTACAAGGTCTCCAGTCCATCCTCACTCTTCAGAGAGGTATTCTCTGTGGGGATTGTTTTTAAAGATTTTATTTATTTTTTAGAGAGAGAAAGAGAGCGCGGACGCGTGTGTGAGGGGAGGGGTAGGGGAAGAGGGAGAGAGAAAATCCCAAGCAGACTCTCCACTGAGCACAGAGCCCAACACCGGGCTCGATCCCACAACCTGAGATTGTGACCTGAGCTGAAACCAAGAGTCAGATGCTTAACAGACTGTGCCACCCAGGTGCCCTGGTGATGCTTGTATTTAAAGGGGTTTTGATATGCTGCTGGCTGGCCAGGGGCCTGGCCTCCTTGGTCCCCAGACCAGTAGCATCCCAGGTGTGGCCCCAGCTGGAAAGGATGAGGACAGAGTGGGGAGGAGGAGAGATGGCCTTGGTATGTCTGTGCTCATTCCCGTGGCTGCCCGTAAGCCGCCCCAAATTCTGTGGCTTGAAACAACAGAAATATATTCTCAGTTCTGGAGGCTGGAAGTCGGACATCAGGGTGTTGGCAGGGCCGTGCTCCCTCAACAACTCTGGGGAGAATCTTTGCCTCTCTCGGCTCCTGGCAGCTCCTGGCATTCTGGTGGCCTCACTCCCATCTCCATCTTCCCACAGCCCTCCCCTGGTTTCTTCCTTTTAAGGCCACTCGCCACTGCTCATCCAGGCTGAGCTTGGGCCAAGACCCTTCCCTCCGTCACATCTGCAAAGGTAACGTTCACAGGTTGGGATGGGAGGGAGACATATCTTTAGAGGGGTCACCTTTGAACCCATTGTAATGTTGAAACACTCTGCGGTTGTGTATTTTTCACAAAGCACCCAGGAGGAGGATTATTCTCTTCTTCCAGAAGAGAACACCGAGGTTCAGAGAGATGCAGTAGCTTTCCAAGTTCGTACCAGCAGTAAGTGGCTGGATGAGGATGGAGACCTGAGGCTTTAGCACTTGGGCCGGAGGGAAGAGGAGTGGCACGTGGAAGCTGTGTGTGTGTGGGGGGGGGTGACACAGATTGGCCCCGGGGAGGAGCCATGAGGGGTTCTGTGTTGCTGGGCAGGTGAGGGTGAGCGGCTGGGGGATGATGGCTGGTGAGGCTGAAAGGAGAGCAGAACAGGTCATTCCAGCTTTGGACGACAAGCAGATGGTTTGGGCTTGCTCTTGGTCAGTGAGGAGTCCTTAGGGAGCTTTTGATCTCCAACAGGTGCAAAGCCAAGGTCTGGGTTGTGTGGAAGCTGGGTTGGAAAGGGGTGAGCCTGGAGGGGGCCAGCAGGGAAGATGTTCATGGACGGTGGTGGACGGTGGTGGTAGAGATGGAAGAGGGGTGCATGTGTGTTCCAGGGAGGCACAAGTGACAGGAGGGGATGACTTATGAAAGCTGAGACTTTCCAGAAACCAGGACACTCCCGGGTGGGACTGCTGACTGTGTCGTGGTGCCATTATGACAAGGGCACACAGGAAGAAGAATGGAGCAGCAGGAGACCGTGTTTGTAGCTGCCTGAGAGTTTGAACACTTTCCGTGTCTTCAGGGACAAGCCAGCCATGTCCCTGTCACCGCTCCCATGAGGGGTGCAGGGGGAGACCCGGGCTCTGCAGTCAGAACTCAGGAACAAAGTGACACGAAGAAAGAAGCTCCACATGAGGCCTGGAGGTCACCCCAGATCTGGCTTCGGGAGGCAGACTCCCTTGTTAGGCAGCTATGCCCTGTGGCTCTGCGACTTGTTCTTGGACACTTGTGTTTCTCAGCACACCTGCGGACAGAGGCCGGTGAGTTTAGGGTGCCAGTGGGTATCACTGTGACAGCCTTGGGGCTATTGGCTGTATACGCCTGGAGGTGGGGGGCCCAGGGTGGGGACACAGGCTGGGATCCTAAGCACTTCGGCGATGTGCATTTTGGGTGGGTGTGGAGGGATGGGAGACCATTGAGTTTGACCCCAGGGAAGAGTTTCAGGGTTGGAAAGGGCAGAGGAACCTCTGAAGGTGGAGGGTGGGGACGACAGAGAAAATGATGTCAAGAAAAGTAAGAGAGAAGAATTTTTTAAAAGATTTTATTTATTTATTTGACATAGAGAGAGAGAGAGTGAGCATGAGTGGGGAGGAGGGGGAGAGGGAGAAGCAGGCTTCCCACTGAGCAGGGAGCCCGATGCAGAGCTCACTCCCGGGACCCTGGGATCATGACCTGAGCCGAAGGCAGACGCTTAACCAACCGAGCCACCCAGGTGCCCCCACGGGGTCTTCTTTTTAATTACACCTTCGACTTGTAGAACAGAGAAGTCTTACCCTCTCTGGAAACCCAGCTGGACAGTTGGGATCAAAGGAACTTGAATGTAGACTGAAGTTTGAAGGCCTGATGGGAACATGGTCTTTGTTTTCGTTTGTTTTGTTTGTTTAAATCCAAAGGGTTCTGAAGCTGAGGTGGGTGGGGATATAGTTTGGGGAGACAGGGGAACCAGGGCTGGGGTCCACCTGGATCCTGATTAGGAGCCAGCTCTTCTTGTGAGCCCTCAGTGTGGAGGCGGCCCACTGTCTTGGTCCTGCTGTCTGTCCCGCCCCGCAGACCGCACGTAAGGCCAATTCAAGCACGCGGCTGTTGCTTCCTCCCCTCCCTGTGCCTCTCCTCCCTCTCGACAGCTTTTTTTCTCAAAGGTGTCCAGTTTAAGGTTTTCTCTCTCTCTCTCTCTCTTTTTTTTAAAGATTTTTATTTATTTGACAGACAGAGATCACAAGTAGGCAGAGAGGCAGGCAGAGAGAAAGGAGGAAGCAGGCTCTCTGTGGAGCAGAGAGCCCGATGCGGGGCTCGACCCCAGGACCCTGAGATCATGACCTGAGCCGAAGGCAGAGGCTTTAACCCACTGAGCCACCCAGGCACCCTAAGGTTCTCTCTTTGGGCCATGACCTTCCACCTTGCTCAACCGGGTCTTCTATTCTCCCTTCTCCTCTCCTCTCCTCCCTCCCCTCCCCTCCCCTCTCCTTTCCTTCCTTCCTTATTTATTAATTTATTTGACAGAGAAAGACACAGTGAGAGAAGGAACACAAGCAGGGGGAGTGGGAGAAGGAGAAACAGATTCTCTGCCGAGGAGGGAGCCCGATACAGGGCTCGATCCTAGGACTCTGGGATCATGACCCGAGCAGAAGGCAGACGCTCAACGACCGAGCCACCCAGGCGTGCCCCCTTCCCTCTTTTTTCATCTCCTCACTCTGCCTCAGGGGTTCTCAACTATTTTTCTACCATGGACCCCTTTGATGTTTATCCTGCTCAGAATGAAGTTTTATATTTTTTTCTCAAATTCTTATTTAAACTCTAGTTAGTTAATGCATAGTGTAGAGCTGGTTTCAGGGGTAGAATTTAGCGATTCATCCCTTACACAGAACACCCAGGGCTCATCATAACAAGTGCCTCCTTATTGCCCATCACCCACTTAGCCCATCCCCACCCACCACCCTCCATCAACCCTCAGTTTGCTTTTTTCCCTTCCCCTATGTTCATATGTTTGTTACTTAATTTCCACATATGAGTAAAATCCTGAGGTATTTCTATCTCGGACTTACTTCGTTTAGCATAATACACTCTAGCTCAAACAGCAAGATTTCATTCATTTTTTCATAGATTCTTTGTAGATTTTGGATT
Source organism: Taxidea taxus jeffersonii (assembly GCA_003697995.1). Lineage (NCBI taxonomy): Eukaryota > Metazoa > Chordata > Mammalia > Carnivora > Mustelidae > Taxidea > Taxidea taxus. The sequence continues at coordinate 16,019 of ML102968.1, forward strand.
CTAACCCTTTATCAGATATGTCATTTGCAAATATCTTCTCCCATTTCGTAGGCTGCACTTTAGTTTTGTTGATTGGTTCTTTCACTGTGCAGAAGTGTGTTTGTTTTTTTAATCTTGTGGAAGTCCCAATAGTTCATTTTTGCTTTTGTTTCCCTTGACTCTGATGACACATCTAGTAAGAATTTGCTACTGTCGAGGTCAAAGAGGTTGCTGCCTGTGTTCTCCTCTAGGATTCTGATGGTTTCCTGTCTCACGTTTATTATGTTTCCTCCATTTTGAATTTATTTGTGTGTGTGATGTAAGAAAGGGGTCCAGTTTCATTCTGCATGTGGCTGTCCAATTTTCTCAACACTGTTTGTAGAAGAGACTGGTTCCCTCCCCCCACTGGCTATTCTTTCATGCTTTGTTGAAGATTAGTAGACCATATGGCTGTGGGTTTTTCTGGGGTTTCTATTCTGTTCCATTGATCTATGTGTCTGCTTTTGTGCCAGTACCATACTGTCTGAATGACTGCAGTTTTCTAATAGAGCTTGAAGTCCAGAATCATGATACCTCCAGCTTTGTTTTTCTTTTTCAGGATTGCTTTGGTTATTTAAGGATTGCTTTTGTGGTTCCATACAAATTTTAGGACTGTTTGTTCTAGGTCTGTGAAAAATGCTGGTGGTATTTTGATAGGGATTGCATTAAATGGGTAGATTGCTTTGGGTAGTGTAGACATCTTAACGATGTTTGTTCTTCCAGTCCATGAGCATGGAATGTCTTCCCATTTCTTTGTGTCCTCTTGGATTTCTTTTAAAAGTGTTCTATGGTTTTCAGAGTACAGACCTGTTACTTCTTTGGTTAGGTTTATTCTTAGGTGTCTTATTGTTTTTGGTGCAATTGTAAATGGGATTAATTCCTTGATTTCTTTTTCTGCTGCTTCATTATTGGCATATGGAAATGCAACAGATTTCTGCATGTTGATTTTACATCCTGCTGGTTTGATGACTTCATGTATTACTTCTAGCAATTGTTTTGGTGGAGTCTTTCATCTGCAAATAGTAAAAGTTTGACTTCTTCCTTGCTGATGTGGAGGCCTTTTATTTCTTTTTGTTGTCTGATTGCTGAAGTTCAGGCTTCCAGTACTACGTTAAATGGTAATGGTGAGAGTGGACATCTCTGTTTTGTTCCTGACAAAAGGAACCTGTAGAGGAACCTATTCCTGTAGAAGAAAAGCTCTCAGCTTTTCCCCATTGAGGATGATATAAGCTGTGGGTCTTTCATATGTGACATTTATGATTTTGAGGTATGTCCCATCTATACTTACTTTGTTGACAGATTTCATCAAGAATGGATGCTGTTTTTTGTCAAATAATTTTTCTGCGTTTATTGAGAGGATCATATGGCTCTTCTCCTTTCTTTTATTAATGTGATGTATCATGTTGATTGATTTGCAAATATTGAACAACGCCTGAAACCGAGGAATAAATTCCACTTGATTGTGGTGAATAATTCTTTTAATGTGCCATTGGCTTCAATTTGCTGGTATCTTGCTGAGAATTTTAAATCTGTGTTCATCAGGGATATTGGCCTGTAATTCTCCTTTTTAGTGGGATCTCTGTCTGGTTTTGGAATCAAGGTAATGCTGGCCTTGTACAGTGAATCTGGAAGTTTTCTTTCCACTTCTATGTTTTGGAACAGTGTGAAAAGAATAAGTATTAATTCTTCTTTAAACGTCTGGTAGAATTCCCCTGGGAAACCTGGACTTTTTTTTGTGTGGAGATTTTTTCATTACTAATTCAATTTCTTTGCTGGTTCAAATTTTTTATTGTTTCCTGTTTCGGTTTTGGTAGTTTGTATGTTTCTAGGAATTTGTCCATTTCTTCCAGATTGGCCCATTTGTTGACATATAATTTTTCATAATATTCTCTTTGTTCGTATTTCTGTGGTGTTGGCTGTGATCTCTCTTCTTTCATTGTGATTTTATTTATTTGGGTCCTTTCTCTCTCTTTTTTTTTTTATAAGTCTGGTTAGGTGTTTATCAATTTTATTAATTCTTCCAAAAACCAACTCTTAGTTTTGTTGATCTCTTCTACTGAGGCTTTTTTTGGTTTGTTTCTATATCATTTATTTCTGCTCTAATCTATTATTTCATTTCTGATGGCTTTATGCTTTATTTGGTGTTCCTTTTCTTGCTCCTTTAGGTGTAAGGTTAGGTTGTGTATTTGAGACTTTCCATGTTTCTTGAGGTAGACCTGTATTGCTATGTACTTCCTTCTTGGGACCATGTTTGCTGCATCCCAAAGGTTTTGGGTTTTTCCATGTACTTTTTTTGTTTCTTCTTTAAATTTCTGGTTAACTCATTTATTCTTTAGTGGAATGTTCTCTAACTTCCAAGTATTTGTGGTCTTTCCAAATTTTTTGTTGTGGTTGACTTCAAGTTTCATAACATTGTAGTCTGAAAATATTCATGGTATGATCTCAATTTTTTGTACTTGTGGAGGGCTGATTTGTGACCCAGTAAATAATCTATTCCAGAGAATGTTCCATGTGCCCTGGAGAAGAATGTGTATTCTGCTGCTTTAGGATGAAATGTTCTGAGTATATCTGTTAAGTCTATTTGGTCCAATGGGTCATTCAAAACCTTTGTTTCCTTGATGATTTTCTGCTTAGATAATCAGTCCATGGCTGTAATGGGGTGTTAAAGTCCCCTACTAGTCTTGTATAATTATCAGTGAGTTTCTTTGTTTGTTATTAATTGATTTACATATTTGGGTGCTCCCAAGTTGGGGGCATCAATATTTATAATTGTTAGATTTCTTGACGGATACAGCCCTTAATTATGACAGAATGCCCTTCGTCATTTCTTGTTACAGGCTTTGGTTTAGAATCTAGTTATCTGATGTAAGTATGGCTACTCCAGCTATTTTTTTTGCTGTCCATTAGTGTGACAGCTGGTTCTCCATCCCCTCACTTTCAGTCTAAACTGAGTCTCTTGTAGGCAGCATACAGATGGGGTTTGTTTTCTTTATCCATTCTGATGCCTTATGTATTTTGATTGGAGCATTTACATTCAGAAAGGTTATTGTTAGATATTAATTTAATGCCATTGTGTTACCTGTAAAGTTTGTGTTTCTGGTGATGTTTGCTGTTCTCGTCTAGTTTAGTCACATTTGGTTGGTCTTCTCTCTTCCTTCTTTTCCTTTCCTTTCCTTTCCTTTCTTTTCTTTTCCTTCCCTTCCCTTCCCTTCCCTTCCCTTCCCTTCCCTT
>ML102968.1:19667-88711 GCA_003697995.1 Taxidea taxus jeffersonii
CCTTCCCTTCCCTTCCCTTCCCTTCCCTTCCCTTCCCTTTTTCCTTTCCTTTCCTTCCTTCATCTCTCTCTCTTTCTTTCTTTCTTCTTTCCCCCTTTAACATTCTTGCTGGGTTGGTTTAGTAGTCACCAGCTCTTAGGTTTTGTTTGTCTGGGAAACTCTTTATCTCTCCTTCTATTCTGAATGACAGAATTGCTGGAGAAGGTATTCTTGGCTGAATATTTTCCCCATTCAGCATATTGAATATACCATGCCATTTTCTTCTGACCTGCCAAGTTTCTGTGGACAGATCTGCTGTAAAACTGATTTATCTCACCTTGTAAGTTAAGAACTTTTCCCCCCTTGCTTCTTTCAGGAGTCTTTCTTTGTGCATTTTGTGAATTTGACTATGATATGTCTTGGTGTTGGTTTGTTGAGAGTTCTCTGTGCCTCCTGGATTTTGACGTCTGTTTCCTTCTCCCATATTAGGGAAGTTTTCAGCTATAATATGCTGAAATAAACCTTCTGCCCCCTTTTCTGTCTCTTCTTCTGCGACTCCTATGATATGATCTGTTATTATGCCTTAAGGAGTTGCTGAGTTCACTAAGCCTACATTCATGATCCAATGCTTTTCTTTTCCTCTTCTTTTTAACTTCATTATTTTCAATAATTTTATCTTCTTTTTTTAAAAATATTTTATTTATTTATCTGAGAGAGAGAGTGAGAGCAGAGAAGGTCAGAGGGAGAAGCAGACTCCCCATGGAGCTGGGAGCCTGATGCAGGACTTGATCCCGGGACTCCAGGACAACGACCTGAGCTGAAGGCAGTCGCCCAACCAACTGAGCCACCCAGGCACCCCAATAATTTTATCTTCTATGTCACTGATTCATTCATCTGCTTTATCCATCCTCATTGTCATCACATTCTGTCAGTTTTGCATCTCAGTTATAACATTTTTGTTTTGGCAGGACTGGTTTTTAGTTCTTCCATCTCTGCAGTAAGGAATTCTCTAATGTCTTCTATGCTTTTCTTGAGCCCAGCTAGTATCTTACTGATTTTTGTTTTAAGTTGGGTTTAGGCATCTTACTTTAGGCATCTTACTTATATCTGTTTTGATGAAATCCCTGACTGTGACTTCTTCCTGTTCTTTCTCTTGGGGTGAATTCCTCCATTTTGTCATTTTGTCCAGGTCACTGTTTCTGTGTGTGTGTGTGTCAGGAAAGCCTGTTACATTCCTGCTCCTGAGAGTAATGGCTATATTAAGAAGTTCTATGCTGTCTTGGGCCTGGTGCTTTGGGAAATGTTTTGGAGTGTGCACTCTGCCACTGTGTTTTGGTTGCTCTTTCCCTCAGGTCAGTCCTCTGCTGAGTTTCTCCTTGCCTGTCAGTGGGAAGTGTCTGGACCTTATCTACTGTGCAGCAAGTTTTAACGAGGTGTGTTCTGATGTGCTTGTTGAAAGATTCTAGATCCTGTTTCCCCTAGAACTGAAGTTCTGCAGTGCCCTATCATCAGTAGACTTGGTGTGGGCAAGGTGTTTGTGCTGGTCTTCTGGAGGAGGGGCCTGCTGCGCTGGTTCTCAGGTGGACTTGCCCTAATAATGATGCACTTTCAGGGCACAGGGGCATGGGGATTGGCATAAGCAGCTCGTGTTGCTCACTGAAGTTGGTCTGTGCTGATGGGCGGGGGTCGGGGGGTAATGGCATTGCCCTGCTCTCTCATCCTTGGAGCAGGGAGTCCACACCCAGCACTCTTTAGGAAGCCCTCACAGAAGAGCAAACAATCTTGTGTCTCCAGCTTCCATCAGATCTCTGCCTCACCCTGTCTGTGTCCAGGCTGTCTGCCTGCCAAGTGGCACAGCACTCCCATGTGGCTGGATTTATCTCAGGATGTGGCTGGGTTTCAGAACTCCAAATTCTAGGGATCTGCATGGCATGATCCCGTGCTGATCTCTTGGGGGAGGATCTTACTGCGCTGTGGCCCGTGCTGGTTTGTCCCAGAAAAGCACTTGCACAACTGTACAGCAGCTCAGAGTTTATGGTGAAGTGCAGCAAAAAGTCGGCACCCAGGTTTGCTGTCCACGGCAGGTGTCTCCCTGTTCCTATGCTAATAAACAGGGCAGGACTGTGGCTCCCAATAGCTTTTTTGACCCCAGAGAGGCTGTGTGACATCTCCCAAATGCATTCCAAGCAGGGGAATTGTTTCTACCCATTTGATCCAGGGGATCTTTGGGCCCCACTGTCTGCTCCCAGTCCGCTGCCCTCCTTCCCCACAGAAGTAACCCTAAGCCCTCCAGGCACAGCCCTGGCAATGGTGAGGACTTCAAAAACTTCAGACTTTGGTCTCTGCTGCTTATAAAGACTTGCAATAGTCAGGCCATCTCCTTTTCCTAGTCGATGGTTTTTGGGGAAGAGTTTTTCTTGTGCAATTCCCTATGTGTTGTTTTCACTCTGTCTCTGCCTCTCTCTCTCTCCGTCTCACTCCTCTCTCTGTTATCAGAGCTCCTTCCCCTCTGCAGCACCACGATTCTTTTCTCCCCCAAATCACCTCTTTGCAGCTCCTACTGCCATGGTGTGGCCATTTTTCTACCTCTAGATATGCAATTTGTTCCTTAAGTCCTCAGATGGATTTCCTGGGTGTTCACAATGATTTGTTATGTATTTAGCTGTGTTTGAGGGAAGAGGCAAGGCTGGGCCCCTAATTCTCCATCATCTTAACTCTTCTCCCAGAATAATATTTTGAAATGTATAAAATAAAGTATGCAAGATTGCAAAGGAAATCAATTAAGTTAAAATATAGTTATCAAACATATTAAAAACACATTTGTGATATGGTAATAGGTGTGCTTTTTGTTTTGCTTTGTTTAAAGACTTTATTCATTTGTGAGAGAGAGAGAGGGAGCACAAGCAAGGGGAGTGGCAGGCAGAGGGAGAAGCAAGATCCTTGCTGAGCAGGGAGTCCAACGCAGGATTCGATCCCTGGACCCTGGGATCATGACCTGAGCTGAAGGCAGACACTTAACCAACTGAGACCCCAGGTGCCCCTAAATGTGCTTCTTTATTCACCCCTCAAGTAGCACAGTCCAGCAGTGGGCCCAGTAACTCCCATGACTTCAATATCATGATGAGCAGAAATCTTTTGAACTGTTTGCAATAAGAGTGATAGGATATGAAAACACCTGCAACTTCTCTTGGTGATCATGAGCTGGTATTACTGATACTCTTGTGTTTGTGGCTATAGTTAGAATCAAAGAAAATGTTCAAACTTGATTAGACCTTAGTGAGGATGAAGACACAATTCTTTTCTCTAGCCAGGCTCATGGGTCCTCCAAATTCTGTTCATGAACTCCTTGGGAGGCTATGACTCCAGGTTCAGAATCCCTGGTCTTTGCGCTTTGTTTTCCATCGTTTGTCGATTTCTTTCTTCATCGTTCTTTTTTTTTTTTTAAGATTTTATTTATTTACTTAGAGAGAGAGCATGAGCAGGGGGAGGGGTAGAGGGAGAGGGAGAAAGAGAGAACCTCAAGCAGACTCCAAGCTGAGTGTGGAGCCCCATGAAGGGCTTGATCCCATGACCCCAAGATCATGACCTGAGCCCAAATCAAGAGTCAAATGCCCAGCTGACTGAGTCACCCAGACGCCCCCTTCATATCATTCCTAAATGAGCCAGAGTAATTCACGTTTAATCATTGGCAAGGAACCAATGGTAGTGATCCCATTCTGTCACACTCAGGCAGGGGCAGGGAGACCCCCGGATGTGCACTGTTTTGTAGTTTGCAGAACAAGGACCTCATGGTGGAGCTGGAAGGGAGTGCCAATGCCCTTACAGTCAAATTTATTCTGTGGATGAAGGTAAACCCTCTTTGGGGGAGGATGCTAAGCCAGTGCTGACCTGGGCCCAGAGAATGGCCCTTGTTTGCCACATGTGCATGTGTGTGAACACACATACACACACACACACAGCTGTACGGTCTGGAGAATGGTGACACAAACATTAGCTAGAGGCAGAAGTAGGGCCAGGTCCCAGATGCAAGGCGTGTGGCACAGCGCCCTCTTATATGATCACTCAGCAGTAGGCTGTCCCTGTCCACATGCCTCACCCCCTCTGACCCTGCACATCTCACCAGCTTTCGTGTCCCTGGGGGACACAAGTTCACTGTTAGTACTTGTCATTGTGTTTTTCTTCTCACCACTCACTTCTCCTTTGTCTCCTGGGGCTCCCGCCTAGGTCTAGTTCCGGACTTCCCCACTCCTGCTTTCTCTTCTGTGCTACATCTGTCAGCCCAAAGTAACCCCGATTTGGTTAAAATGTGCCAAGAATATTGTTGAAATCCACGTGTTCACAGGAACAGGAGAGCTCCAAGTTCCAGAGAGAAATCAGACCCGTAACCATGAGCTCTCGGGCCTGACACGTAGAAGGCACCCAGCGAATGTTTGCTTAGTCGAGTTATCGGGTAAAGAACCCCCAAAGCTCCCCAAAAACCTCTTTCGGGACTCCCACCAAAGTCACCAGCTATCCCTTACCTTCCTCTAATGAAGCTGGCTTTTCCTCAAGTGCCAGCATTCCAGATGAATACAAGGCTTTCAGTCAATGTTATTGGCTTTGTTTGCAACAGTATTTCTCGCTACCATTCTTCACCAATTGCGTGGGATAATTAGTTTTGTGTTGGAGGGAGGGGGTGAGAATGGGAGGCAGAGGGAGGACAGGGGTGGGGGAGTGATCAGCCATCAGTTACCACTGTCTGGAACTTTCTGGCTTTGCTCTTCTTTTCCAGGCACTGGCCAACAACCATTTGCCTCCTCATGGCGGCCTGTGTGAGGTGGCATCTGTGGGGACACCCAGAGCCCAGGACTGCTTCGGGAGTTCCTCCGGCACCCAGCATGGCCCTGCTTTCTTCCTGCAGGTAAGTGTTTGACAGGCTGAATGGTCTCTCGTTTCTCGGGTTGTGTACCTGACTCACTGCACAGTGAAAAATAGGCCATACAGGCTCATTATTTCCATGCCCACCTCACAGGAGAATTTTATATTAAGGCAGAGAGGTCCATCTATTTTTTGTGTGTGTGATACAAATTGCTAATTATTAGCAAATCTCTGCTCTGTACCAGGCCTGGTGAAAAGCATATCACACACATCATCTCATTTAATTCTCTGTATGCAGCCAGAGAGATCCTCTCAAAGTGTGAATGACCTCTTCCCCCCATCCCCTGCCCCAAACCATCCAAGAACTCTGGCACATTTGCTGCCAGGCCCAATACAGTGTCTTGCAACACTGGTGAGGCATGGCCCCTGGCTCCTGCTCCAACTGTATCCCCTCCCTTCCCCTGCTCACCAGCCTCCTTGCTGCTCCTGGGACTGGCCAAGAAGGCCCTGCCCCAGAGCCTTTGCACTGGTTCTTCCCCCCAGGTGGTGCCCAGATCATTCCTTCACCTTATCAGTCCTTCTCTAGGGTCTCTTCACAGAGAGCCTCACCCCATCCAAAATATCCCCTGTTGTTAGGCTCTGTTGTCTTCTGTTCTGGATAGAACTCAGCACACCTGGCTATTTTATTATAAATCTATTTGGTTGTCTATTACCCATCTCCTCCCTAGAACCAAAGCTATCTGAGTGCAGGAACCCTGTTTGGTTCACGGCTTTATTTCCAGCACCAAGAGCAGTACCTCCAATGGAGTGATCATAAATAAATAAATATGTGGCCAATGAAAACATAAATGGATGAATCCTCACAACCCCCATAACGTAAGAGGTACTCTCTCCCCCATGTTATAGATGAGAAGACTGAGGTTTAGAGAGTTTGACAGTGTTCTCGGGGTCATAAAGTGAATGAGCCACCTGGGACCAGAAGTTAAGATGTCTCGCCTCTGGGGTCTGGCTCTTAGCTACTGTGCCAGTTTACCTCTTTCTGCACTTGTAAATGCCTGCCAGTGTTTCTGTGTGGGAACCCTATTTCCCTGAGACTCTCTAAGGAAAAAACATTTGATGGATGGCTTGGTTTGGGAGAGCTACAAATTGCTTTTCCTGCTTGGTAGCCTAGGAAAGGCTCTGAAAAGTCCTGTAGTAAAAAAACCGGGTTGAACTTGTATAATCAGTGTTTCCCAAAGTGTTGACGGTAGACACTTTTATTTATTCATTGGTGTGTGTAACATCTATTAACATATGGCAAAGCATACCTTGGAAATAATAGCTTTTATTCTTGTGGAGGGAAGCAGATGTCTGGTACAGGATTCTGACAGCTATCTCTGGGTTGACTGGTGTGGGAGGTCTGGGACCGGGGCCTTCCTTGCCCAACAAGAGGACCCATGCCCAAATTCAAGTTCCTACTAAACTGGCACCGGGGTCCACCGTGTATATTCACCCCCCTCATGCTCACCCCAAACCCAGGAAGGCAGCAGGGAGACTCCTGGCTCCCTTTATCTGTACCTGGACCCAAGCGTGCTTCTCTGAAGAGACCTGGGCTCATCTTCTGCCCTCTGGTTCCTGTACCAAGTGACACTTGGTGTTCCTCTTGAGCCTCTTACGGAGCTATTGCTCATGTGGGCCTCTCAGAGATGTCAACACTTTCCCCCCAAGCATGGCCTTATTTTCTCACTGTCTTATGTCTCCCTATTGGGCTTTTAACCTTTTAGAAGACCAGGGACACTGCCTTCCCCATGGATGTCTTTTGGGCCACCAACTCGGGGCTGGACCAATGGTAAATGTCCAGGTAATTCTTGTTGGCTTGACTGTGAGGGGTCCGGTGATTCTATGTGTATGCTGCATGGTTTGGAGCAGAAAGGATAAACGGTGATGTTGTAAATCCCTTAATTCATTGCCAGAGCTGCCTACCGCATCCCTCCCACCCCAATCAGAATAGAAGAATGCCCCAGAGGCGCCGAAGACCATAGAGTGAAACGTATGTCACTGACTGCATCTCTGGGCTCCTCGGAGAGCTCGAGCCACTGTCAACGCCCCTGATGTGTTCATTTTTATTGGTTTTGATGGTGATCTGATGTCATCAGCGATTCAGGTCTCATGTTCATCCCTGAGATCATCTAAATAGCACTGGTGACGGGGAAGGGAAGAGCAGAGAGAGGCACCCACGGGCAGCCGGGATCAGACTGCATAAATCTGGGAGGAGGGAAGGGGCTGGACAGCCTAGCCTTCCCAGCTGGCGCAGGAGGCTGAGTGGGACCAAGAGAGAGACTGTGGAGCAGGCAGCATTGTGCCTTCACCCCAAGTGACCATGAGAGGTGCCATGCAAGCCTCAGTCATGTTCCTTCTGCTGACTATGTCGGACTGTGCCGTGATCACTGGGGTAAGGTGTCCAACTCCCTCTATGCCCTGGGTTTCGGGCGGGTGTCAGGGTCTGCCCCGGATGGGAGCCAGCAACCACACAAGAGGCAAACAAAACCAAACCAAAAAACTGGGGAGTCGGTGGTCAGCCAGCATTTCAGAGGGGCATTCCACATGATTTTCAGATTAGTCAGACCTTACCCCCCTCGTAGACGGGGTCTACTTTGGAGAGGCTATGTGTGAACCGAATCTTATTTCCAAATCCATTAGAAGAACATCGAACATTTTGAAGTTTAGACCTTGGGGAAGAATAAGATTCCTAATTGTGTAGTAAGGAATTCTTTCATAAAGCTGATTAGCACCCCGTAATTTGTTTTCTGTGTAAATTTGGGATTTCATATACAATCTGGTCCACATGTCAGTGTCATTTACACAGCATGTTGACTTAATTAAAGTCAGGGACCTTATTAGCTTTAATTGGGGATGTTTAACTTCTGCTTTTTTGACTCTTAAGAAAGATTGTCTTGAAATTCTTTCCTTCCTTTATTGTTTATGTATTTTAACTGTGCTCAGTTCTGATCAGAGCATTTGGCTGGCTGTACCCAAAAGCAAGCATCTGATAATAAGTAGAAATCTTGCCTCCCAGTGGAGGTTTCCCACACGGGGCGCTGCCTGTCTTAGAATTCGAAACCCTCAGACTGGGGCTTTCCCTGGGGACCACCCTCAAATGTGTTACAGTGGTGGGGCCACTCTTACTAAAAGGGAAAGTAATACCTGAGAGATTTCCAGATCAGAGCTGTTAAAAAAAAAAAAAAGGAGGGAAATTAATCTTTTCCCCAATGTCCTTTAACTTTTTACATAAAGAATGGAAATGTAGAAAAATGCCAAACCATTCCTGACCTCTCATTAGTTTTCATGGTCACAGAAAGGAAACATCTTTCTTCTCCTTTGTAAAGGAAAAAGACTGAGTTTCAAAGATGAACACATATTAAAGTCGAGTCAATGCTTTTAAGACCCAGAGCATGAATAACATTGTTAGGGCAAAATTATACCTAATGAATCAGTCTCTGAATCTCCTATTGTGTAGCCTGAGATAGGGGAGGCCAAGAACAAAGGAGAGAAGCCACCAAGAGGGATGGGAGCTGCAGGTTGACCTTGACGCCCAGGTGACCTCACTGTGCCTGCTCCAACATCTGGAGAGGGAGGGTGGGACCCAGTGCTGGGGAGGGGGTGTCAGGATCTCCCTCCCCTCTCCATGCCCTGCTGCAGCCCTGAGGCTGACTCCCAGGAAGAGGCTGGGCGGACATGGCCACACGCCCCTGCTCCCTGGACTGTGACCTTCCTGGATTCAGGATGGGATATTCCCTCCTGCCAGATAGAGAGCACGATGTTCCAGCTTTGTGGCAGAACAGTAAGGGAGGGTCTGCTCGACCCTGACCAGGGCTTTCAGGGGCTGCTGGGTGTGTGAGATGTGCCCTCGCTGGGCTGGAGACATGCACGGCCAGATGACTGTCACTTGCACCTCCTCTGGGGGGGGGCAAGCAGACCCCACACCCCCACAATCCCTCCCTGGGGCTGAGCAAGTGTACAGCTTCCAGAAACCAGGCAAAGCCACCCAGCTCCTGTTCTGGAGCCCAGCCCAGAGGGGCCCACCCCTCTCTGGGGATTGAGGAGGCCAGCAGAGAAGCACCAGGGAGACCCCTGTTCTCTGGGGTGCTGGCATCTCAGTGAGGCTGGGCTTCTGGTGAAGGCCAAGGGGAGGGTGGAGGTAGGGGGCAGGGGAGGGAAGACACTAACCCTGGGTGTGGGGTCAAGGTTGAAGAGTTAGTCTAAGGACTGACTCCTTCGGGACTTGGGCCATCAATGCCCACACTCCCTCCCCCACCTCTAGGAATTCAGATCAGTTCCATTTCCCCAAGGTCCTTGGAGCATTTACTAGAGCCATGCTCCTGACTCTGGCTTGGTCTAAGGAGGAGCGTTGCCTCTCTAGTGGATGGGCTCTGAGGAGCTTGGAGGGGTCCTTGGATGCAGTTGGATGCCCCGCTGAGCCCACGCATCCTGTCATGAGTGGAGCAGGAGTATGGATGTGCTGCCTGGGGTGCCAGGCAGCCGTGAGGGATTCGGATGTACCTCTCCCTTCTGGTTTCTCTTGGGTGGCACTAACAGGCTCCAAATGGCCGCTTTGTCTCCCCGCAGGCCTGTGAGAGGGATGTCCAGTGTGGGGCGGGCTCCTGCTGTGCAATCAGCCTGTGGCTGCGTGGGCTTCGGATGTGCACCCCGCTGGGGCGGGAAGGAGAAGAGTGTCACCCCAGCAGCCATAAGGTACAGCACAGACCTGCTCAGGGCCCCAAGCCAGACAGCTGGAACCAGACCCTGATTTCCTGACTCTGACTCCAGGAATAGCTCACGGGGGTTGGGCCCTGCCCCTTGCTTCTTGGAGGCAGCCTGGGGTGGAGTGGGGGTCCAGATTACACAGCCTGTTAGATCTGCGGGCTGAAACCCCAGCTGCTCCTTAGCTGAGTGGTCTTGGGCAATTAGCATGACTGCTCTGGGCCTCAGTCACTTCATGAATACGAGAGGAAGAGACTGATTACCCCAGAAGTCTCTTTCAGATCTGATGAACTCAGATTCTCAAGGGTACCTGAATGCCTTTTGCCCCTAGGAACCTTCCCTCAAGAACCTGAAATAAGGGGTGCCTGGGTGGCTCAGTGGGTTAAAGCCTCTGCCTTTGGCTCAGGTCATGATTCCAGGGTCCTGGGATCAAGTCCCGCATTGGGCTCTCTGCTCAGCAGGGAGCCTGCTTCCTCCTCCTCTCTCTCTCTCTCTCTCTCTGCCTGCCTCTCTGCCTACTTGTGATCTCTGTCAAATAAATAAATAAAATCTTAAAAAAAAAAAAAGAACCTGAAATAAGACTCACAAAATGGCCTCCCACCCAAGGGATGGGTCTGGTTAGGGTGCAGCAAGCCATGGGCCCAGGGCATATGCTTTATGGAGGCACTTGTACCCTTTTGGGTCCTACCTGCCCCCTCCCCTGGCAGGCAGCTCCTAGCCCCAGTGGCATAGAAGGGCCACCAGGCCTTTGCTTCTGAACAGTTGGGTACACGGTTAACTGCAGGTGTGCACAGGGACCCCAGGGGCCAGCCCCTCCCCTGGGCTCCCTGCGGTTCAGGAGTCCCCCCTGCTCTTCGAGGGAGCACATCTGCACCCAGGAGCCCTGGGTTCTTCTGGGCGCCCTCCTGTGGTCATGCTCGGATCGGGGACTGCTAGGGGACTGGGGAGGTGGGGCCGAGTCAAGATGGGACAGCGGGACAGTCCTTGCTGCCTTGGAGTGTGTGATAGTTTCTGCAGATCTGCATTCCCCCCAAGGGGACCCCAGGGGCAGTAAAAGTTAAAGCTGCGTGCTTACTATGGGCCACTTTTCAGACTAAGAGCTTTTGCAATTATATAGCTTAAACCTCTTTCCAGCCATATGTGGGAGGTGCTATTTTTGACCCATTTTGCAGATAATCAAGTTGAGACCCACAGACTAGGAACCCGTTGCCCGTTGTCACACAGCTGGGAAGTGGCAGACCTTGGAACTGAACCCGGGCAGTCTGACCCTACCTATGATCATGACTGTTCCTGTTCACCCTCTCTGGAGGAAACCTCAATATTTTAGTGTCTGGATGAGTCACAGGGCAGAGACAGTGTCTGTCTGGGCCACTGCTGCATCGTTAGCACCCCCTAGTGTTGAGCTAGGTTAGGCTGGTGATCTTGTCCCTGGAGACCGATTGCCTGGGTCTGTCTGAATCCTGGCTCCTCCACAAATGAGCTTCGTGAGCTTGGCATGTCGCTCAGCCACCATGCCTCAGTTTCCGCCCTCTGTGATAACTGTTACTGTCGTGCTGGCTGGAGGGGAGACACCAGCCAGGGCTGGGCCGGTCAGAAGCTCCTGCCAGAAGGCCCACCTCCCTCATGGTGAGGGTATCCTCCTCCTCCTCTTTCCCCAGGTCCCCTTCTTCAGGAAACGCCAGCACCACACCTGCCCCTGCCTGCCCAACCTGCTGTGCTCCAGGTGCCCAGACGGCAGATACCGCTGCTCCATGGACCTGAAGAACATCAGCTTCTAGGAGCTCATCTCTTGTCGGGACACACACAAGGCCTCTGCCTGAGCCCTGCCTGGGCTCACCTCGGAGGGTGTTTCATTTCTGCTACGTGGCCCAGCTCCCACCACTGCCCCATCTCCCCTCCCCATACGGTCCTCCTCGGTCCCTCTTCCCTAGCACACCTATGTATGCGCAGCACAGGGGGTCCCAGCTCCGGGCTGTGGTCTGAGAGTCTCCCTGACTGGTTCTCTTCCCCTTCTGGCTGCCTGAGGGGTTGTAAGTATCAGGAAGGGGGATTCTCTCCCTTGATCCCCTGCCTCACGGACATGACTTGTCCTCCTCCCCATCTCTTCCCCTTCCCGCACGCACTCTTCTGCCTGAATCCCACATTCCCCAGCTCCTGCCCCCACCGGCCCAGTGTATTGGGTATATGTATTGGGTGTATTGCTCCAAGGGACAGGTCCCGGGCTGAGCCTTTCCATGAGGTCCGTGAGGGGCAACTGGGGAGCTGCTCGTCTTCCTTTGATTGACTAAGTCCTCAGTTTTAGGCCATGGGCCCCAGGTCATCCCTTCGGGGTGGGGTGCGGGGGTGCAGCAGGCAGTGACCTCATGGCAGGTGGGGGGAGCCCACCCACTAGGCCATAACTGCATTGCTTCCGAGGCCCCTCCCCGCGCACTTTACTCGTTCACCAATGAAGCCCCCAGTTCCCACGGCCTCTCCGTAGAATGCAAGGGGCAGCAGCTTAATCTAATCAGCCATGGCATTTTAAGAGGCAATTAGGGAGTGACCTCAAACAGCTTCTTTCTGAGGATCAGCCCCTGGGAGCAAATCTGTGACCTTGAGGATGCAGGGCTTCTGCCCAGCTGAGGGAGGGTGGGAGGTGGGAGGGGAGGCAGCAGGCAAGCACATTGACTTTGGACTTGGGGGGAGGCAACTGTCCCCTGAGGACCAGGCTGCACAGGCCTCACACCCAGAGAAGTCAGCTTCTCTAGACATCAAGGGCTTCCCCAAGTTCAGAGCCATCTGTCTGGGAGTTGTGTCACGGGCCTCCACTCTCCACTAAAACACCAACCCCATCAAGCTCCTCCCATCTGGACTCTGCCCTGCATTCACCCAGGACAGTAGGGGACACCCAACGCTGTGCTTGCTGACCTGACCCTGCAGAATAAAGGCATGAACAGGGGCCAGTGACCTTGCTGTTCCCGTTCCACCCACGTGAGGACTTGGGGGCCGCGAGTGGGAGGGGAGGACGGGGCCTTTTCCAGGTCAGGGAGGGATGCCGTTGTATTACTCTTCCTGTTTCGGGCAATTTTTTTGCAAAAGTGGATTCAGGGTTTCTTTGACCGAAGCGTGACAGGCCTTGGGCTCTGGGCCCAGAGGGTGCTGCTCAGCCGTATGCTCAGGTGCATTGGTGGGTTGGAGACAGGAAGGCAGCCCTGAACTAGCAGCTGAGTGGGGACTCCACTGGCAAGATCTGAATGGGTTGCAACTCCCATTTCTGCAACTCAGTCCTTTTTGCTAAGTGTCCAGGACCTGAGGCCCCAGACCACCATGTGTGGGGTGAGGAAGTTCTATATCAGGACGGCCGTGAGCCTGTGTCCGAACCTAGGGGCTGGGAGCATTCCCTGTCAGGTTACTGTCCTCACAGCCCCTCCTCACCCCAATTCCTGGCCTAGAAAAATGCAAAATGTAAGATAAAAGGACATTGTATCCTGTGTTTCTCAGAAGCCTCCAAGCTCATCGTGGTTAAGGAGGCCTGGGGGCTCCTGCCTCCCCCGTTTGCCCTGGATCTGCCAGAGCCTTGCTCAGGGGGTACTCAGGACAGGCTTTACTGTAGGACCCACTCGAGTTGGACCTGAGCCCCACTCAGGGCTCCTTCTCTTTGTTTTTGGCTCCTCTGATAGACCTCATTGCCTGCTCTGCTGGCTCTTGCCCCTTCTTGCAGCCCTTGGATCTCTCCCCCCTGCACTCAGGCTCAGGTGCCGGACATAGAGCTACTATCCATGTCCAGGGTTCCAATCTGCCCACCCTTGTCCTTTGGGTCTCCAGGTACCACCGATTACTACCACGTCATGCTGGTGTGTGGGGCCCTCTGCAGTCAGGCTGTGCCCTATGCAGGCAGAGCCCTCCTGGATGAGACATGGCCACGTGCCTCAGCACAGCAGAGACTGGGTGATGGCTGCAGGCACAGGAGTGCCCCTGACGGGGCACACA
Organism: Taxidea taxus jeffersonii; assembly: GCA_003697995.1. Taxonomy (NCBI): domain Eukaryota; kingdom Metazoa; phylum Chordata; class Mammalia; order Carnivora; family Mustelidae; genus Taxidea; species Taxidea taxus. Next base: position 33,213 of record ML102968.1, read on the forward strand.
CTGACTGGCTACCTGCAGCCCCCATCTCCATCCCCACCTGGAGCTGGCCAGTCTGTAGACCCCTTTTAGTCTACAGTTCTCATATTTTATACCAGAATGCCAAGGAATGTCTAACTGACCTCTGCCCCAGTTTCTCACTGCTTTTTTTCCCTGAAGCCGTAAGAGCAGAGATGGGGAGGTTGGAGGGGCGGGCAGGTAAGAAAAGTGTATTTGTGAGTTTTTTATTCAGGAATATGTTCTTCATCAATATAATTATAAAAAGAATCTATTTATAGGAATAACATATTTTAAGATAAGAATGTATTCCCAAAGAGTTCAGTTAAATCGAGGTTAGATGAAATGGACACCCACCCCTTCCAGATGCTGCCCTTTCAGTGACAGCCTTACCTCCTCTAAAGACCTAACCTGCTCGACAGGTGGAGTCTGGTGCCATCTAGTGACCAACCTGGGGATGGCACGGAGGAGTCAAAGATGTGCCCTTCTCAAAGCAGATGGGGACCATTCCCCAGATGTCCCTAAAGGATAGATTCAACCAGAGGCTTAGAGGGACAGTGCCTCCACCTGTGGAAAGAAATCTGTCACCCTAATAAGTACAGGAGAAATACTTAATTGTGGGGTCTTTTGGGTCTGGTCCCACCTATATACTTCTTCCCTAGAAGCTGCTGTCATCTTCTGGTGAGACATCGTCCAGCTTCTCCAGGAGTGGGACGGTGGAGGTGGGCGGGGCCAGGTAACAATGATGGGATGCCCCTCCCCCACCTGTGACCCCGAATCTCCATCTTCTTGGCTAGTCATCTGGGTCAGTGCTACCATCACCCCCAGGATCCAAGTCGGAAGCTCAAGAGCAGTCTAGGTGTCTTCTCTCTTCTACTGTCTTTTCCCACAGCAGCCGTGGCCAGATTTAAGCAGTCATCCTGCCGAGCATGGCCTATGGCAACTGCTTCTGACCTATTCTCTTTGCCTCCAGTTTTCCCCTTAAAAATCCACCTTGGCGTGTCTACCAGCATCTTTCTAGGCAGCACATTTACTTGGTTTGTGGCCCCAGATGGCCCGTCTCAGCTCCAAAGGAGAAAACCCAGCCCCTAGTGGGGAGCCACAAGCCCCTGCCCACCCTTTCTCTGCCTCTCCCATGCTCCCCACCAGGCTTCTCGGCCTCAGGACTGCCTACGGTCCTTGGGAGATGCTGTGTGTGTCTTTGCTGGGGCTGTTCCTCTACGGGGAATGTTCTCGTCTCCTCTGTGGCCTGGTGACCTCAACACCCCCTTCAAGAGCCCCTCAAATGCATCCCCCTGCCCCATCCACATCCACCCCCATGGAATCACCTAGGATATGCCTCAGGCACGTGTTGGTACCTACTCTTAGAGAACATCCATGCCCATGTCGGCCTTCACTCATGAGAGAAGGAAGGGCAGTGTCTGTGTCCTGCCTGTGTCCCCAGGTTGAAAAATGGGGTCCTGGGGGAGCAGCTGCACAGCCAGAGGATGGAGGCCTCCCCGGGGAGCAGACCCACCCCCAGCCTCTCCTCTCAGTGGCCTCTCTTCCCAGGACCTGGGTTCCCCTTCCAGGCCCAGTTCAGAGCAGACTGCATCCCTAGGGGCAAGCTGCCGAGGGACTGAGAACATCCAGGCCTGTGGTGGAGGTGCGGGATGGGGAGGGTAGCAGGAGGGACTCCTGGACCCAGCTCCCTGCCAACTGCCTGCACCACCCAGTTGGCCTCAGATCCCTTCATTTACTGAGGCCAGAGTCTGCCCTCTGCCGGGGCTGGCTTTAGGGCATGGGGTCATCACAGACCAAGCCCAGCGTTGGCCGTACCAAGCCCGAGTACAAGATGTACTGAGTACCTGACAGAGGGTGCTGGTGGGCAGCGCCTCTCCAGACCCCAAGCTACGCAGGGCCGTGCCCTCCTGCTGTCTGCACTGTGGTCTGTCACTGCTGGCAGAAGAGAGGTGGGGGGAAGAGGCAAGGGTGTCCTGGACTGGCCTTCCTGGCCCAGACCCCTCCCTTCAGTGTTCGGGGTGGAGACGCGGGATGTGGTGGGGTGCTGGCTTTCAGGACCTGGGTCACACCATGGATGGGGATGGTGATGGGACACTTCAGCAGATCTGAAGAGAGGGCGCACAGAGGACTGAGAAGTTTCTGGTCATCTGAAGTGGAACCCACTTAATTCATGTATTAATTAATTAGTTTATTACTCATTTATGAGCTAAGGGACCCCTTTCTTATGCAGTAAACAGAGGACTATGGCCTGTTGGAGGATGGAGACCATGGTTTTCTCCCGTGTCTGGTGCCTGGCTTGGAGCTGTGCTCAGGATATTTACGTAATGAACGAACGAATGAATGAAACAGCAGTAGAATTTCCTAAGAGGAGACAGACTGGCAAGGGTCTCAGGGGCCTCTGGGATATGGGGCTCATAGCTGCCGCCCGTCACAGACCTTCCGCTTCCAGAGTCCCCACATCTCCATGCTCACCTTCTGGCCCCCTTGCAGTTTCTCACTCACCAGAGGGAGGCCCTCTGAGATCCTGGAGACTGAGAGAGCCGTACACAAAGCCTATAGTAGCCCTGAGAGACCAGGATGGGCCCTGGGGGGAAAGTATGGGATTGCTATCTGTGAGAGAGAACATCTTTAATTATACAAGTTCCGTTTACTTTTGTTGGATGGACTCAGTCGTCGTGGAAACAAAGACAAAAAGGACCCTCCCCTCCAAGAGAATGGTAGCAGAAGGTAGGGCGGAAGCCGCTGGCACCAGGGAGGGGTGATGTCACCAGGAGGGGGCTGAGGAAGGGGGAGGGCCTGAGGGAAGCTGGATGTGGGGGGTGGTCCTCTTGGAGGACTAAGGGCCAGACACAGGCTGATCGGAGGGCGGAGGCCAGAGCCGAACATCTGTCTGGAGCTCTCCCAAGGGCCTAAAATTCTAGAGCATTCAGTGGAAGTCGGCCGCTAAGCCCTGCTCCCCCTGAATATTTGAGGATGAACTTGAGATGGTGTATGGGAAAGGATTCCAACTGGCCGGCACCAAGCAGGCACGTGAGCGAGTCTGCATAGCAAACACACTGTTTTTCTTCCACTGCGTGTTTATCCAGGTTGGCTTTGGTTGGGGGTGTGTTGAGGTGAGGCCAAGGCCTCAGGCCCCCAAGGGCAACACTTGGCATTCTTATTTTTTCGGAGCTTTGACAGTGATAAACACAGGGATTGAGAAATTGCTATTTGAAAATTTGCCCGGTGTCCGATCTGAGACCAGCCCAAGAATCTACCTGGAGAATTCTCCTGGAGTGTACTAAAAACTCGGATCCCACCAGATGGGGAGGGGAGCATAAGGTGGTCCGGGGCCCGCTCTCCAATGGGACACCTTTCCAGGAGGGAGTCAGAAAGAAAAGCGAAAGACCATCTTGACAGAAACAGCTTGCTTCCATCAACAGGGCGACGAACCAAAGGGGCTGTGCCCTACCGTGGAATGTCACTGAGTCCTCAACTGGAACAAAACGCTGCTAGTGCCACAGCAGGGGTCGACCTCGAGAATGCTGTGTGGAACGAAAGAAGCCAGGGGCGCCTGGGCGGCACCGTCGGGCTCAGCCTGGGATCTCAGGGTCATGAGATCGAGCCCTGTGTTGGGCTCTGTGCTCAGTGCTTGGGATTCCCATCTTTCCCCCCACCCCTGCCAACTCTTGCACTGTCTCTAAAATAAATAAATAAATCTTTAAAAAAAAAAAAAGAAACTTAAAAGAAAGAAAAAAAGAAGGAGAGAAGCCAACACAAAAGACCACATTTCGTATGATTCTCTTTATGGGAAATGCCCACAGCAGGTAAATCTCCAGAGACAGACAGCAGCTCAGTCACTGCCTGGAGCTGAGTGTGGGAAAACAGAGAGGGACTGTTGGTGGGTACAGGGTTTCCTTTTGGGGTGGCCAGAATGTTCTAAAATTAGGTTGTACACCAAAGATTGCCTAACTCTGTGAATATCTGAGGAATATGGAATTATACATGTTAAATGGATGAATTCTCATGGGATGTGAATTATGTCACAATGAAGCTGTTTTAAAAAAATCATTATTAAAATCCATAAAGTAGACCAAAAAAAAAGGCTTTCTCCAGCTTCAGTCGGCAGGAGTTGGTCTGGCCCATGTGTCCAGGCTGAAGAGAACGAGGCCAGGGCCTGTCTCAGTGCTGCTTACAGCTGCAGGAAATGGCCCATGTTTCCTGGAACCAGGCTTCAGCTTCTGAGGTTTGAGGCCTGCAGGCACCTGGGAGGTCCTCAGGGTCTTGGGCACAGCAGGACTGGAACATTCCAGGCTGGTGAACGATTTGGCCTCCCTTAATGTTCATTTGACATTTATCTTGTGGGCCAGGGAGAAAGATGCCCCCAATAAGGCATTTGTCATGAGTGGTTTTCTGTACCAGACAGCTCCTCGAATGGTATTCTCAACTGTTTACTATTTGGATAATAGGGGCGCCTGGGTGGCTCAGTGGGTTAAGCCTCTGCCTTTGGCTCAGGTCATGATCTCAGGGTCCAGATGGAGCCTCGAATTGGGCTCTCTGCTCAGTGGGGAGCCTGCTCCCCGACCCCCTCTCTGCCCACCTACTTGAGATCTCTCTCTCTCTGTCAAACAAATAAATAAGATCTTTTAAAAAAAGAAACCCAGTTTGGATAATAAAGGAAATCCCTCATTAGCAGGACAAAAGCGCTATATGGTGCTAGGTGCAAGTTTGGGCTCTCAGTTCCTCCTTGTGCCTGCATGAATGGCAGCGACTACACGTGGAACTTGCGGAGCCCAGAATGACACTGGCCTAGAGCTGCCCTTCTGGCCTCCACGTGCCTGCTGCAAAGATGTTCCCTGGAGAAAGGATGTCTCCTGCAAAGGATTTTTTTTTTCCTTTACCACTGTTGGGCACTGCCCACCTTGGCGGGAGCAGACAAGTCCCTATGTAGCGGCTGAGTTAACTGGCACTGAGTCCTTCTTGCAGGGATGTTTGTGCCTCTTTAAGAAGGGTACCCTCGGGAGCTTGGGTGGCTCAGTGGGTTAAGCGTCTGCCTTTGGCTCAGGTCAGGTTCTCAGCATCCTGGGATCGAGCCCCGCATCTGGCTGTCTGCTCAGCAGAGTCTGCTTCTCTCTCTCACTCTCCCTCTGTGCTCTCTCTCTCCATCAAATAAATAAATAAAATATTTTTTTAAAAAAGGAGGCTTACCCTGAACAGCTGACCCTGGGTGGGAATAAGGTGGAAATATGGCCCGTTCCCTGTTCCAGTCATGGTGGGGGCCATACCTAGCCCCAGAAGCCCAAAGCTGTAGAGTCACTCAGAGAACAACTTTTAGGTGGTGTCCGCCTTAAAAATGAAACAGCCCAGGTTATCCTGCAGCAAATGAGTGTATTCAGGACCAGCAGAGGAAATGCAATTCGGAATAAGCCAACTTAGGTGAAGCCGAGGCAAGCCTGGAGGACACAGGGGGAGAGCCTCCTTTTATAGAAGAAAGGGGGGAAGTGGGGAGCGACGTGTGGCGGCTTCTCATTGGCTGCAGGCAGGGCAGGTGCTGTTGGCCAGCTGAGGAACTCTTCCTTCTTCCTGCTGGTCCAGGCGAGCTCCCATGACGTTCTTGATGCCTCTCCCCGACTTCATTTTGAATGAGCTTTCTTTTATTCATTTTCATGGTTTCTCCCTCAGCTCTCCTGAGGCCCCTTTTGACTGTCATAGAGGCCTTCCTCTCAAAGTTTACGAAGGGCCTCGTGGAGCCTGCAGCTGGCTACAGGCTGAGAGCCCATTGCCTAGGCCTCAAGGAGATCACGGGGCCCAGGCCATGGGAGGGACACAGTTTATGGCCCTCTGTCCAGAACATTCTTTCTTTCCTTCGCCTCTGCCCTATTGGAAGTCCCTGCCCAAGGATCCTAGGGACATTTGTTTCGTTTAAATATGAGTGTGCCTTGGAAGAAAAACCTGGGTGTTGTTCTCAGAAGGGATCAGAGTCACCCCCCCCTCAGCCCTTCCTCTGGCCTACTGAGGACAGGGGAAGCTTTACTTGGGGGGCGAAGATTCACGAAAGGATGAAGTGGGTCTACACAGAGAGAAATACTGATGAGTAAGAAGCCGTGGGCACAGCTTTGACAGAGACAGGCGGAGAGGGTCCTGTGAAATCCTGTCACAAAACTAAGCCCCGAACACTAAGTAAACAAATATGTCGAATGACAGCTTGACATTTTCTCATCATTTTGCATTTCACTCTGTTGGCATTGCTTGACAAATGTGCAGCAAAGTTACCCTAATTCTGATTCCCAACAGGGGGTGCGGCACAATGGTGGATGGTGCAGACTGCGCGGGTCTGAGCCCTGGTCAAGCCACTTCCTGGCTGGGGACTTTGGGCAAATTGCTGAACTTTTCTGCCTCAGTGTCCCCAGCTGTAAAATGGCACAAACAATAGTAGTACCCGCCTCTTAGGGCTGCTGGGCAAGGGTGTGCAAAGTACTTAGGACAGGCTGTGCACGAGGAAGCACATTAGGCATGCTTTATGCTTTTTTGTTTCTTTATGAAAACATCTTGGACAGCTCCTGCTGGGAGCCTTCTGCCCAGGGCCTGGTCCTCCTGGAACCGCCTTACCAAGCCCATGTTACCTGGAGGCATCTCCTGGACATGCTTCTGCTCCCTAGGGTTGGAGTGTGGCAGGAAGAAATTACAGTTTGTCCAGATCTGGTTCAGTTGATATTATGAAATTTAGAAGCACAGGTTTATATAGGTGAAGCTCAATAACAACTCCATTTAGGAACATAGATACGCAAATCTTATCTAAGTGCCTCTTAATACCTTGCTTAAACATATGAGTCACTATTTTAAAGTAATGTTTGCTCAATATGGGCCGTGATCTTAATACTGCGCTATGCGATTTTTTTTTTCTAGAAAAAGCATAAGGAGAGTGGGTTCTGAATTCTATCCTGAATCTTCTCAAACTGGGTTCAAATTAAACCAGCCAAAGCATGTATGTCCCCTGAGACAGGTGTCACTTCTGGTGATTGTCCCCCCAGGAGCTGGTGGTCCTAGGAAATGTCATTTGCCCCATAAACCCGCAGCTCCCAAGCTTCAGTGTGCATAGCCCACCAAAGGGAGATGTCAAAATGCTGAGTCCCAGAGACTCGGATTCGAGGGACCTCTAACAAGGTCTTCTCCAGTGAGGGGGCTGCAGGTCCAGGCCTTTGCCCCCTGGGAGACACTGTCCTACCTGGGCACCCTAACCTTTGGAGGAAATCAGTTAGGCCTATAATGAAAATTCCAATTATCTTTCCAAGGGGGCAGAGAGGCTAGTTTCCATTAGGAAAACTCCATTCAGCTAGAGCTGATCTTCATGTTAAAACAAGGACTAAGAAGACAGGAGGTGGGGAGGAAATTCGGTGTGTGTATGTGTGACTATGCCTGGGTCTGCAACCGTCCAGAATTAGGTTTCAAAGGGGGAATAATTGTCCCTGAGGACACCTTCATCATCAGAGTGGTGAAGCAGGAAGAGGAGTACAGAAAGGAGTGACACTGGGGCAGAGAGAAGAGGCCCCTCTAAGGGGCTGTAATTTCCATTCGCTTCAAGGCCAGCAGCTGGGCCCACACCTGGATGCCGCAAAGCCCAGGTGAGGAGGCGTGCTGGATGGCCCGAGGCCCCAACTAGGAGGTAACCACGTGTCCTGCATGCGTCCTGTATGTGCTCCCCAGTCCCCAGCTGGGAGCCAGCTGTGAACAGGAGCTACGGGGATCTGAGTGGCCCAATGGGATGCTCCATGTCTGGAGGGAGCGTTAGGGAGTCAGGCAACAGAAAAATGGGTCTGAGACCTCAGGTAGGGGTCCCCTGCTTTGGAGCCTGCTGGGGGCAGGTATCTCAGTAAGAAGCCCCGTGGGCGGGCAGCCACACTTGCTCCCAGGTGAGGGGAAGGGATAAAACGTTTCCTCTGCCAGGTGTGCATACCTGGTCACGTCAGCCTCCGAGGAGGAACAAACTGAGAAGAGGCCCAGGGGCAGGCCCAGTGAGGTGGGGTTGGAGGGAAGACCTGGGAGTGTTCTCAGGGGGACTAAGCACTGGAGAGGATGGGGTAGTGGCTGGAGAAAGATGGGAGAGAAGGTTCTTGCTCCCTGCTACAGCTCTATTGATGAAGATGGTCCCCCAGGGCTCTAACTGGCAAGGGACAGCTGTGACATGACTAAGTGGTGTACTATCAGGGGTCTGCTCTCAGGATACCTATTTCTTCTCTCCCCTCAGGCTCTATGGGTGCCTGGGATCATGGGAAAGCCAGCCAATGGCCACCACATCCCCGGACAGCCTGCACTCTCCCAGGAACTGTGGGAAGGCAGAGCCCTGTGGAGGCAGCCTCATCGCAAAGCTTGTGGGCCAGGAGGGGCTTTGCTGGTTGGCCTGAGAGATGTCCTGAGCCACTGGGGAGCTGGAGACAATCAGAAATGGGGCCCCCAGCATCTCCTGGTCTCCTTCCCAGACACTTCCCAGACACTGCCCTCTGTCCCTCCCTGTCCTCCGTCTGATGGTCCCACCCAGTGGTGGCACTGGGACCAAAACTTCAGATTCTTCACTCAGTTGTCTGAGGGGTCAGGCAGCTCCCAGTGTCCATTTCCACATCTGATGCGTGGGGAGAGTAATTCCTGCTGCTCCAAGAGTTGTCACGAGGAGATGTGAGTTGCTGGAGAGTGGGCCTGGGAAGAGGGAGCTTTTGCAGCTTAAGAGACCCTGGAAAGGGAGAGTAAGCAAGGAGACACCCTGGGACCTACCTTTCCTAGTTTGAATCCTGACTTTGCCCACCACTTGCTCACTGGATGACCTCAGGAAAGCAGCTTCTCCAGACTCCATTTCCTCCTGGGCAAAGCAGCATTCCCACTAGGACTAACTTCACAGGCCTGCTGCGGGGACCAGGTGAGATGGAGCCAGCCCAGGCCTGGCACATAGTGAAGGCACGGGAAGTGTGAACTTTGGCTACTACTCAAGCCTGGGGTTGGAGAGTGCTCTGTTCGCTGGGCTGAACTTTTCTTCTGTTCACACCAAGTGGGTGCTGCCCCCTTCAGTAGAAGATGGTCTCTGCACTGATCAATTCCCACGGGGCAAGCGTGGAAACTGGATGGAGAGTGGAAAGAAAGATCTGTCCCCACGCTTGCCCCCACGCCTGCCTCTGACGGATCATGAAATGGGCTGGTGGGGAGTGGGACGGGTGGGGGACTGAGGCCAGCCCTGCCCACGGCGAGGAAGCAGTCCAGAGCCCCACCTTGTCCATGCCCCTCCATCACCCTGCCTCCCACTTCATGAATGCTGGCTTTAAAAAACAATTTTAAACACCACCCCAAACAGACCCACCCAGGACTTTGCTGCGCCCCGCAGCCGGCTTCATTCTGTAAACCACCCCATGGAGCCCGTCTGCTCGGTTCAAGGTGAAGATTTTAACTCAGGCTATTTATAATTCCCACGATGGAGCAGGTATCAGTTTCAAAACAGTCAGGCCAGATGTCGCCATGGAAGTTGAGAGGGAGACAAGCATTATTATAAATTAATGTTGCCAGTGATTAACATTTGATATTTTTAACACACATTCACCTCAGAGGAAAGAAATCCTCTTTAATTAATGTGGCCGGATGGTGTGTACCTTCCCATCTGGAGCAGGGGTTGCAGAAAATCTCTGGGTGTAGCTTCAGGCAAAGATCTGATGGAAGAAAATTAGTGAACCCTGAAAATAAGTGAACCCTACAAAGATTAGCTTGTCGTCCTGCCTCTGTAGGCTGAGATCATCAGGTTTGGGCATCCTGCTCTTCCTTGTCTCTGTCCATCCTCTCTGTGCCTCCTGCTCCAGCTCCTGGGCTCAGCTAGAAAAACCACTGGAGGGCTTCATTGGAATCTGTGAGTCCCAGGCTTCTCTTTTTGTCAGAGCTCTGCTCAGAAACCACGTGACTTCCTATTGGAGACCGCCGCTGAAGGGCTTGTCTGCACACTTGACTTATTTTGTCTGCATGGTATTAGAATAAAGGGTCACCTTTATTTGAAAGTCAGTACATTTCCCCCAGAGGCAGCATTTTCTGCATCTCTCAGAAAATGGAAAGTTCTGGCATCCCTGCATTGGGTTCCCACAGTGGCATGGATGAACTGGTGGTTGGGGTAGCCAGTCATTGGAGGGAGTGTAGACATTCCCTGAACCCACCACTTGTGGGGGCCTCCGCCACACCTGACTCTGGGTTTGCCTTGGATCTGCAGATAATGTGTGGGTCTACAGAGTGTTGGCATGCATTGTGCTGAACAATTTTTTTTTTGGAAGAGAATGAAATTAATGGAAAATTTCTATTTTTTGATGTTTACTTTAAAAATTAGAATCTGAAACACAATCATCAGAATCATGGAGGCTTCTATTATGTTATGTTCATTTCCCTCATTTGTAGAATATGGTAATAATACCAACTCTGAATACTTTTGGTGATGATTAGAGAAGAGCATAATAAAAGGAGCTGGTGATTTTTGAGTGCCCGCTGTCTACCAGGCCCTTTACAGGGTCTCATTGATCATCACAAAAAACCCACGAGGTGGAAGATGCTTGCGGTTGAGCATCATGAGGATGGCCAATCCCCTAACGAAGGGCCAAGCTGGGGTGTCTGTCACACAGTAAGGCGCAGAGTCTGAAGGCCATGGAGTAGATATGGCCAAATTCTCCAGTTCCGAAAACGCTGTGACTCAGGCCCGGGTCCTTCCCTTTCTACAGTGATGCAGGTCTTTGGGGGAAGCATGCTAGGAAGGGGAAAGTTTTCCCAACGTTCAAAGAGAGGCTGTGATATGCAAAGTCATCCATCTCTCAGAGGGTGAGTTGCAAAGAGATGTCTATTACATTTTCTATTTGGTTCACTAGAGGGCTTTTTTTGTTTGTTTGTTTGTTTCCAAGCAAACTTTAACGTTTTCATGGTCAAATAGACGCAACAGAAGAGTTACCTTTTCAAGCCATTCCACACACCCCCGCCCCTCCGTTTAAACAGGAAGTCTCCATTACCCACTCCCTGCCCTTCCCTGGCAACCATCACTCTGCTTTGGGTCTCTTTGAATGTGATGACTCTAAGGACTCCATAGAAGGGGAAATCATACAAGATTTGTGCTTTTGAGATTGGCCTCTTTCACTTGGTATAATGTTCTTAAAACAAACCAGATTATTTATTTTAGAGAGTGCACACACGAGCTGGGGGAGGGGTAGAGGGAGCGGGAGAATCTCCAGCAGACTCCCAGCGGAGCGACTGGGGATGGGGGTGGTGCCCGGTTCCATGATCCTGAGATCACGACCTGAGCCAAAGTCAAGAGCTGAACATTCAACCGACTGAGCCACCCAGGCGCCCCTCACTTGGTATAATACTTAAGATTCATCTGAATCGTAGCGTGTGTCAGAATCTCTTTCCTTTTTCTGGCTGAATGATATTCCATTGCATGTGTATGTGGCAGACTGTTTATCCAGCTGTCCAACTGTGGGTGGAGGCTCGGGGTGCTTGCACCTTTTGGCTAGTGTAGAATGCTACCATCAACATAGGTGTATGAATATCTTTTTTGAGATTTCGCTTTCAGTGCTTCTGGGTTTACATCCAGGAGAACTGCTGGATCGTATGGTAATTCTGTTTACATTTTTTGAGGAACTGCCACACTGTTTTCTGTCATGGCTGCAAGCAGTCAATATTGTATACAATATACAATATTGTATATATGTATATACAATATACTTTGTATTATATATTATATATGTGTATATATATATATATACAATGTATATGCAATATTCATTCTCAGTAACAATATACAACAGTGTAATTTCTCCACATTGTTGCCAACATTTCTTATTTTCTGGATTTTTTGATAGCTCCATCCTAATGAGTGTGGGCTGATAACTCCTCATGGTTTGAACCTCACTTCCCTGGCGATGAGCGACGTTGAGCATCTTCTCACGTGCTTGTTGGCCATTGGTACATCTTCTTGGAAGAAATTTCTATTTAAGTCCTTTGCCCCTTTTGTAATTGAGTTACTTATTTTTTTGTAATTGAGTTACTTATGTATCTGTTGTTCAGTTGTAGGAACTCTTGATATGTTCTGGCTAACTCCTTATCAGATAATTGATTTGCAAATATTTTCTCCCATCCCGTGAGTTGCATTATCACTCTGCCGGGAATGTTGTTTGATGCACAAGTCTTTAGGTTTGGTGTAGTCTAATATATCTATTTTCTTTCTTTTGTTGCCTATGCTTCTGGTGTCATATATAAGCAATCATAGCTCAATCTTATGTCATGAAGATTTTGAAGCTGAAATTTTGGACCAGGTCCTCTTCTCCAACTGTTTAGTGATTCCTTAAAACTGTATTTATAAAGCAAAACATTTATGATCTCAAGATGCATGACTTTGGGGGCACCTGGGTGGCTCAGTGGGTTAAGCCTCTGCCTTCGGCTCAGGTCATGATCTCAGGGTCCTGGGATCAAGCCCCACATTGGGCTCTCTGCTTAGCAGGGAGCCTGCTTCCCCCTCTCTCTCTGCCTGCCTCTCTGTCTACTTGTGATCTCTGTCAAATAAAAAAATAAAAAAAAAATGCATGACTTTGGTTCTGTTTCATTGTCTTGCAGGGCCGCTAGTTGCCCAGGTCCACCTCTAGCGTCCCATTTGGGCACTGCCTTGCTTGGTCATGAAGTGTAGGCATGACGGGGGAGGGGGTGGGGGGCGGTGTGCAGGCTCCATTGGGAGAGGACTGATTTCTACTAGAGCACCTTCCCACCCCATTCTTCCTTCCCCCTCATTCTACTTTCTTCCTCTTTTCACGTCCCCTCCTGAAAAACAGTCCGGAATGGGATTTAGGGCCGGCTGTGTGCCCCCTTCCCCGCAGCCTCTGCTGAAGTTCTTTCCCTGGAGCAGGGCCCTGGGCTGCTTTGATGCGATTGGGTTTGTATCTTCCTCCTTCTGGAAGTGCTGGATGCCAAGTGTCAGACTGATAAACACGGAATTTCTCTGGAGACATGTCTGAGCTATCTCAGTTTTTAAAATCCTTCTATTTAACAACAGTTCCCAATGTACAGAAGCAGTACAAAGGATCCCCCAGACACCATAAAAGTTGGCACCTCACCACATTTGCTTTATTCCCTTTTCTCTCCCTGTCCATTTTCTGATCTATGAGAAACCCTGCTAGAACTTACAGACATGCTATTCCTTTACTTTGGTATGCCCCTCGAATCAAGGACATTTTCTTATAATTATTAAAATAAGAACCAGTACAAATACCAAAGCCTGGAAATTGACATCAATAAAATACTATTACTTACAATTTTGGCCAAGTCCTCCTCCCCAGCTATCTAGTGATTCCTTAAAACTGTGTTTATAAAGCAAAACATGATCTCAAGATGTGTGACACTGTGATCTAGAAACCGGATTTGGCCGAGTGCCCACAGCCCTGCATCTGTGCTGTGGGGACTGCCTTGACTCTTTTCCTCCTTCTTCTCAATCCTTTCAAGAAGCTGCATGGGCTTCTCCACTGCTGTTTCCCATAACTAATAATGTGATTTCCTGTGTGTAGGGTGGGATCCCCACCCTACCCGTCTCCCAAGAGGACCTGGCAATTCCATGATGCATTGGACTGATGTTTCCAGGGCTCAGGGTGCTTACTGTTGAACAAATAGAAGTGCATTTTTGGAGGCTGGGAGCTATCCTCTCCCCAAAGTTCTGCTGACCACGGAGGGCAGACAGGCCAGTATATCACTCAGAGATCACTGGGGTGCAGGAAGGGAGAAAGGTGGTGCACAGGTCAGACCTCTGATGTATTTTCCAGGTCTCTACCCTCCCCAGGTCTTTCGCAGTTGAGCCTCTGTTATTCCTGGGTCCTGCATTAAAGACCCCAGAACCCCTTCACCTTCAACCTGAGACTGGTCAAGTGTGTTCACAGTGTGGCCCTCTTTGCCGGCATGCAAAACTTGGATGCTGTGAGTGTCACATGGTGTAGCTGAGAGGATGGGCGGTCAAGGATCAAACAGACCCAACTTTGCATCCAGAACCATTTGCCATTAGCTGAGTGACTCGGAAGATCCGTCAAGCTGTCCAAGCTCCCGCTCGCTCGTCTGTGGCATGGTATTTCAAAGGGCTGGTGCACGGGCGCTAGGTAAACACATGAGACGTGTTATAGTTGTACAACTGGGCAATATTTAGAGATACTGATTTATGCTTTTTATTTATTTTATTTTATTTATTTGTCAGAGAGAGAGAGAGAGAGCACAGGCAGGCAGAGTGGCAGGCAGAGGCAGAGGGAGAAGCAGCTCCCTACTGAGCAAGGAGCCCGATGTGGGACTCGATCCCAGGATGCTGGGATCATGACCCGAGCCGAAAGCAGATGCTTAACCCACTGAACCACCCAGATGTCCCTGATTAATGCTTTAAAAACAAAACAAAACAAAAAAACCCTCTCATTTTCTCCTTTCTCTTTTCCTTGGGAAAGGAAACAGACAGTGCTGCGGACGATGTCAGCAGGGCAGAAAGCAGAAGTGACGTGCAGGACTTCCGGCTAGGGATGTTGTGGCCTGAAGCCTAAGCCCTAGGGGAACTCAGGGCTCCTCAGAGGATGGGAGGAAGAGGTGGGGGGAAGGCAGGGACATAGGCGGGTCCTGAGTAGCAGGGACCTGGAGTCTGCTTCCTGGTGGTGGCCCAGAGGGGTGGCAAGACCAGAGAGGAGGGAATATGTGGCCTGTCCCTGGGAGTATGACCAAGGCAGCTTCCAGAAGGCTGGGTTGGCCCGGGCGAGGCATGGAAGCAACAGCGGCCCAGGCAAGGATGAAGAAAAACTACTGAGAACACCTCCCGGCGCTCCCCCCGCGAAATTTGGCATGCTGGAGAGTCACGGGTGCCAAATCTCATCTGTGGGGCACTGTGCAAAAATGGCTAAGATTAATTTGCCCCCAGTCTGCAGGGACAATACAGAAATTCAGTTGATTTCTAGAGCAGGAAAAGAACTGATGCTTTGTACATGCCTGAGGTTCAGACCAGCTCCATGCGCTTGGGAATCCCACATTTCGAGGCTGGGGACTGACGTGGAACATTCAAGGTCACACAAGAACAGCCATTTATGACTCAGATTTGTAGAAGTCCTAACCCAGGGCAGCACTAGTCTGTCCTTTCTTTGATCGTCCCATGAGCATGTCAGGGTCAGAAAAGGAAATTGAGATGCCAGTATGTAAAGGGCCTTGGTCAAGGCCACATCCCATGTGGCAGACCCGGGACTGAAACCCAAGACAGCCACACATGCACATTCCAGAAACCATGCTCCCCTGTCACCTGGCTCCTTGTCGCGGAAGATGTTTGTTCCTTTGGATTTACCCCTACAATGCTTGTCACAGCAGGGTCATACATATGAGATCGAAGCTGTCCCTCCCCCGATTGTAGCCTCCCCAGGCATGGAGAGGTGAGCACATAGAAGATGCTCATGGTGCTCTATGGAAGAGGCTTTGCGGCTGCTTATGCCTGAATGGAGACAGGGTGCTGGGGGCGGGGGAGATGTACCCAGGATAGGTCGTCCCCAGGCCCTGATTGTTCTTTAGCCACTTTTGTGGGCCATTCCCTGGGCACAAAGGATCTAGACCAACGGGAGTCGTCGCCACCTGGTGCTGGGTAGCCGGTGATGAAATCTTATCGTGGTTTTTCGAAAAGCTTTTTGCAGTTCTTGCCCTGCCCCTGTGGATAAGCAGTTCTGACGTTCTGTGCAGTCTGGGCAGCATTCCTGAGAGGGCGCACTTGAACGCTGTTAGAATGATCTCAATCTCGTGAGTAAACACAGAACAACCAGTGCTAAGGGATCTTTAGTTTTTGGCTTCGAGGCTCCCTTTCCAATGGGAGGGATGGCCAAGCCTGGCTTACCAGGCTCATTGTCAGAAGTGTTTGCCACTGGGTCAGGCTTGGCCCTCAGAGAAGCCAAGCAGAGTGCTCCCACGTGGTCGTGTTGACCTCAGAGGGGCCCGGCCCCAGGTGCTGCATGCAGGCATGCCTGTCCCAAGGGGTATCCAGAGCTCAGCAGGGGTGAGCTAGAAGCAGAACTGCCCCAGACTTGAAATTGCAAACTCATGAGATTCCTATAGCCGGCTGGGCCCCGGTGGGGCTCAGTGTGGGGTGTCAGACCAGCGCTCTTGTGACAGTTCAAGGTCTTTTTCCTCAGGGGCAAGTCCATCAACCTCTCTGAGTCTCTGTCTCCTCACCTGCAGCTCGCGTCATAAAGACAGGACCCTGCTGGGCCTCCAGAGCAAGACTGTTCATTCACTCATTTGCTTAACCAAATGTTTAGTGAGTATCTACTATGTGGTGTGCTCCGTGCTGGCAAGAAAGACCATTCTGATGCAGGGCTGCTGGGATGGGACACACAGGCCTCCTGAGGAGGGACGAGGATGGCTGGGTAGGACATAACTATGGGAGGGAAACCCATCTGGTGGTCTTCCTAGCTCCCACCGTAAAACTCTCAGTTCCCCTGTTGATGGATTATATCAAATACAGGAAAACAGGTTTGTCCCTCTCTGTGTGCCCCTGCGTCCAGGGCCCACCGCACGCCTACCTCTTTGGCTACCCAGCCTGCCCTCTCTGTTCCACTTCCTCGCTACCCAGACGTCTGTCCTGCAGGGTGTTGGTGGCTGGCACCACTCTTGCCATCACACCTGTGGACCCAAAGCCCCTGCCTAAATCCTGATTTTTTTTTTTTATCATGAAAAAACTGCATTTAGATTTAGCCAGCTGGACTCAGTTTAGATGATCCCAATTTTGTTGGCAACATCCAAAGCATCATAGTCAGGGGCCAGTCGAACGAATGCCTTCTTCTCTCCATCAGGCCTGATTAAGGTGTTGACCTTGGCTACATCATTGTCATAGAGCTTCTTCACAGCCTGTTTGATCTGGTGCTTGTTGGCCTTGACATCCACAATGAACACAAGTGTGTTGTTGTCTTCTATTTTCTTCATGGCTGACTCAGTAGTCAGGGGGAACTTGATGATGGCATAATGATCAAGCTTGTTTCTCCTGGGGGCGCTCTTTCGAGGATATTTGGGCTGCCTTCCAAGATGCAGAGTCTTGGGTCTTCGGAATGTAAGTGATGTGTGGATCTTCTTTTTTTTGTGACTGTGGACGCCTTTCAGCACTGCTTTCTTGGCCTTCAAAGACTTTGCTTTGGCTTCGGCTTTGGGAGGGGCAGGGGCTTCCTTCTTAGCTTTCGGCGCCATCTTCGTAAAAGGGTCTGAATCCTGATTTGATCCTGACTTTCCAGTTTATGGCCTCCCCTCACCGTGGGATGTGGTTTTCTCTACCCCATCTGCGGCTGAGCCTTTGTTTCCCTTTCTGCCCTGTTTCTTTCTCGGGGGGTGTCTACTTATCATGAAGACCTGCATATATGCTTCTGAGAGACTCGGACCAGGGGGCTGAATTGTGGTCTCACCTGTTGCTGAAATCTGACTATGGCGTCCTATCTTCCTCCTTCCCCTCTGTGTGTGGCACACGTCTGCCTTCCCTGTTCCCTTCCGCCAGCACCCGCCCCCCAAGTGCTAATGGAGATCTGGCATCGGGTAGATGCCACCTTCCCAACACCCTTCTAACATGGACCCGGGGGACACAGCTCAGACAGTGCAGTAGTCTTGGGCCTGCCATCTTTCTTAGACCGGGATGATAGGTTGAGGAAGCACTCTCTGCCGCAGGGGTAGACGGAGTGCTCCCTGGAAGGCGAGGCTGGGAACACCAAGCTGGAGATGCCTGGACAGGACCGGCTGCGGTCTCCCTGTGAAGTCAGGCCCAAGGTGGAGAGGCAGTGAGGGCAGGAGAGGGGTCTGCTGCCAAGATGGAACATGAGACGGGATTCTGGTGGTGTCCTCACCTGTGTTAGCTCAAGAAGTCCCATCTGGAAGGGGAAATCAGGTCATGGAGGCTGCTGTGACCCTTCCTAGACTAAAGATCAAGAATGTGTGTCCTTTGGCTTTGAAGTCCCGTGGTAGTGGAGTCTGGGGCCCTTATCGCAGTGAGTATTGGGTACTTAATGTGTTTGTGGAGCAGCCCGAAGTCAAGGGGTTATCTCTGCAGCCTGGGCTTGCAGCCAGAGGGGACCCAGGACCCTCTATAAAGGCTGTGGGAAGGAGGACTGGCTCCAGCAGTGGTCAGCCTGCGGTCTAGGATGAGGTGCCTCGTGGTGCTCCTTGCAGTCCTCGCCCTTTCCCAGGGCAGTGGGATCTCTAGGTGGGTATTAGGCGCCTGGGGAGGGGAAGGGCGTCACATGCATCTGCTCTGGGTGGTTGTCTCCTGGTCTTCCACCTGTCCCCATGGAATCTTCAGAGGCCATGCTGCGGGTTCCCAGAAGAGCCTTGCCTTTGCATTTGGGACCTTTCCCTCAAAGTCTGCCCCATCACTGCAGGGGTGATGAACAGCAACCCAGGGTCAAACGGGCAGCCTGGGAAATGAAGGGTGTGGCTTCTGGGGTCAAACTGCCTGTGATCTGATCCCTAGCTTCATCACTAACCTGAATCCCTGTGCCCTGTTTCCTCTTTCATTGTAAAATCAGGATAACAGAAAGCATCTCTCTCTCACGGTTGTTGTGAGGAGTATATGAGTTGGTATTTGCCAAATGCTTTGAGCAGTGCCCGCCACATGATAAAAAATCTATGTATGCATTTCTTAGACAAAATAAAGTTCTCTCTATAGGCGAGATTCCCAAGTTCTCCTCCAAAATTAATAACTGATATTTCCTTATTTGATACTTTTTTTGGAAATAATTAAAAAAAATAATCTCTACACCAACCTGGGGCTTGAACTCATGACGCCAAGATCAAGAGTCACCTGCTCTACTGACTGAGCCAGCCAGGTGCCCCGTAACTGGCTTGAGCTGCTTGCTGCTGGGTGCACTATTTCTTGAGCTGCTTGCTGCTGGGTGCCCTATTCCTCCTGGATTTGGTAGATATTATTATTTGTATTTTACAGATGAGGCAGCTGTTGTTTGAGGAGGGTCCCTGAGCTACCCAAGGCCACATGGTTCATAGTGGAGGAGCTAGGACTTGGTCCCAAGTGGACTTATGTTTTTGCCACAAAATCACCCTATCTCCAGTTCGCAGGCTCAAGCTCCATCAAGCCATGAGCCTGGGGAGACCTGAATCCACCCCTGGGAAGCTGGATCCCTGAAAAGGGGTCAGGGGCCTATGACAAGTCAGAGCGCCTTGTGTCTTAAAAGGGAAGTTTTTTCTAACCAGGCATCAGGTGGTCTCAGTGCAGGGACTGGATAGCACTGGGAGCGGAGGTTTCCATGGTGGTTGGAACCTCCTGGTTCTTGGTGTGGGGCGATGGGCTCCCAGCGTCCCTCTGAGGGAGGTTCTCTGAGGCCTCATGCTGGACACAGCAGCTCAGTGGAGAGGCAGCTCTCCCTGTGGGAGTCACCAGGCCCTCCACAAGTGGATCCTGAGCTGAGTGGGAACAGGACCTCAGCAAGCAGAACGCTGTGGGGACCTGGACATGGGGACACAGAAATGGCAACTGTAGGATGGGCCCGGGATTCTCTTTCCTTTTGGGCTTATATCCTTTTTTATCATCAGAGACAAAAGCTGAGAAATGTCCTAGGGCCTTTTATTTCTGTTGGGTCCTGGCTGAAGTCACACTGGAGGGCTGGGGAAGGGAGGCACCAGAAAGAGAGACCATAATTCCCATACAGGGCTGTTCCATCTGGGATCTGTTTGGATTGTGAACAACATGAGAAAACCCATTTTCTCTGAGGGTCTTAGATCTCCTGCCATTTTCTTACTTCCCAAGCCCTTTTACAGCTGCAGTGTCCACTTGTCCTCTTGTCCTTAAATCAGCCCCGCAGAGGAGGACCGCATGGCCCTTAGAACTGGAGGGACACCAGGGTCATCAGCCTGCATTACTTCAACCTATAGGAGGGGAAACTAGGAGCCAGAGAGGTGAAAGCCAGGAGAAGTTGGTCAAAGGCAGGGCTGGAAAATGACTGGAAAGAAAGGAGGTCACCCATTTTGCAGAGACGAAGGTGAAGCTCAGAGGACCTTGGGGGGCTACCGACGGCGCCACAGACTGCAAAGCAGGGTCTAGAACCCTTCTGCTGTTCTCTCTCTCGATTCTCTTCTACAATTTGCTTCTATCATCCAACACCTAAACTCTATCAGAAGGTCCTCTATCCTGAGGACCATACTCTGTGCGGAAACCCTCTGAAGAATTTCCACACACATTAGGTTACCCAGAGCGCCAATCACAGGGGTCACAAAGGAGGGAGCATTTTCAGAGATTTTTCAGCATTTTCCTCTCCAGAGAGCGATCTCCCAGATGGCAGAGACTGCACCCTTGGACCCCACGCAATGTCTGGCCCATAGTAGGGAAGCAGCGAGAATTTGGAGACTAAATGAATGACATTATGTCTCTCAAACCTCGGAGTTGGAGAACTCATCAGCAGGCTATAAAATCCATCCACTGAGTCTCCATCAGCATTGAGAAAAGAGAAAGGACTAGGGAACCCCAGAGTTTGGTGTTATGTTTGGTAAGGGTAGGCACGGAATTGTGAACGGTTGTAAAATTTAAATTTTCCTTTGAGTTATGATTTTAAAAAATGTGGGGGAGTAGCTTATAGAACCTAGAGCCTCTGGGCACTTCTCTGAGGCCGGGCAGCCCTGAGGAGATGCCCACTGGCATCACTAATTCTTCCCTGTCTCCTCAGGGTCCCTCTGTACAAAGGCAAGTCGCTGAGAAAGGCCCTGAAGGAGCATGGGCTCCTGGAGGACTTTCTGAGGAAGCACCCATATTCCATCAGCAAGAAGTACTCCAGCCTAGCGAAGGTGGCCAGTGAGCCCTTGACCAACTACCTGGATGTGAGTGGCTCTCCCCTCCCCTTCCAATAATGCTTCTCACACAGAGTGTGCTGGATGCCTTCTCCTGGCCCCGGCTCTTTCTCCTTCTAGAAATCAGGAAGCCCTGTGGGCTGCAGAGGCCATCCCCCCGCCCCTCAGTCAGCTCCACACAGGGCCAGCAGCCCCGGCAAAGGCGAGGCTCTGAAGGTCACTGCCGGAAGGGTCTGACCTCAGGCGACCTGCAGACATCCCTCGGGGGCACATGATCTGCTCCCAGGTGTACCCCCATGCCTGTCTTTCCTGGCCCTGGTGACCCATGTCTTAGTCTGGGCTCAGCAGGATGGGGTTCTGGTGCCCATCTGCAGCCGCCCAGGACATGACAGGAACGCTCCTTGTGCGCTCTTCCTTCCTGGAGTCTGTCTCCCCCTCATCTGTCACTCTTGGCAGTAAACAGCCAGCCTTGTCTCTCCTGTGAGCTTGTTGCCTTATCTAGGTCATGCTCAGCCCTGCCCTGACCCTAAGTTCTGTCACCCGGGGAGGCTGGCAAGGAGGGGCAGCAGGGACAGTTTGGGTCGAGACCCAGGATCTGTACTTCGCTGGTATCCCTTCTCTATGTCCCTGCCCGTGGCAGGTGGGGCCCAGTCTTCCTACCAGGAAGGGGTGATGTTTTGATCTAATGTCTGTTTCTGGGGCTGATTCCCGCAGGGGTTGTAGGGCTTATGGGAGCAACAGGCCAGTGCAGCTGTGTAGAGAGGAGCCCAGAATGGTGGTTGGAGATGAAGAACCCTCCTCAGTGATCCTCATTCCCCTCCCTTCCCTTGTTCTCCATGCCAAGCATTGACCCATATGCCTATGCTCTACTCCCCACCCCTAACCCCGTGCTGTCTGTCCCCAGTGTCAATACTTTGGGAAGATCTACATCGGGACCCCACCCCAGGAATTCACCGTGGTGTTTGACACTGGCTCCTCCGACCTCTGGGTGCCCTCTGTCTACTGCAAGAGTTATGCCTGCCGTGAGTGACCTCCCTTTCCAGGCCGCCCCTCCAGGCTCTGACCCCAGGGCTGCTCTGTCTGCCCTGCGTAGTGAAAGGAGAAGGCTGGCCTCCTTTGGAGCCTACTCTGGAAGTCTGTGAATTTCAGTGACATCGACAGATGATTATGGAGGCCTGGCCACTTTAGACCCAAGATTTATTAAACGCCCCCAGGCAGAGATGGGGTCAGGCTTCGTTTTAAATGCCAGAAATCAAGGTCAAGTGTTGGTCCTGTGGATTCTGGCTGCATCAGAGGCTACATTGGGGGATTTTGGACAAGAGGTTGGGTCAGCCTGGAAACAAGGAGCGGGCTTGCTTGGATTCTGGCCACCACTCTTGAGTTGCAGGGTGCTGGGGGGAACGTGGGTGCAGGAGCACTCGCTTTGACATTCCCAGCCTCCCAGTGGTGCCCCATCTCCTTGCTCAGCCCCTCAACTGCCCGCAGATTTGAGAAGGTGTACAAATCACGGGTCAAATGTATAAAGCACCAGCTGGAAATTAGGGGAGCTTAGGCTTTTTATTATTTAAGAAATATTTTATTTATTTGAGAGAGAGCAGAGAGCACAAGCTGGGGGTGCAGCAGGCAGAGAGAGAAGCAGACTCTCCGCTGAGCAGGGAGCTCGATGTGGGGCTCAATCCCAGAACTCTGGGACCATGACCCGAGCCAAAAGGCAGACGCTTAACCGACTGAACCACCCAGGTGCCCAGTATTTACTTATTTATTTAGCCTCCATCAGGAGCCAAGGCAGCTGCTGACCCTCCTTGGCTCTTCGGTTCTCCTTTCTATAAAATGGGGCTAGGATATGCCAGGAGGTTCTGGGAGAATGAAGTCACAGGGCCTAACATTAGTGATGAATTAACGTTTACTACGTGGTACTGATTTCTCCAACAATTCTGGGAAATTGGTGCTCTTGTTTCCCCCTTTACCAGGAAGCAAAGTTCAGAGAAGAAAAGAGTTTTGCCTAAGGTTACAAAGCTGGAGAAAGTAACAAGTGTATGGAAACCCCAGGAATGGCTTTTTTCTTTCTTGTTTGGTTTGGAAGCTACACAGGTCGCTCTGGGGTTCCGAGAGGTGGGTGGAGCAGCAAAGGATAATTTTCCTTGTTAAACCGTGGGGGGATCAAGAGAGGGGGCCTGCTTATTCTCTGCAGTGAGAATGATTAGTATGTAGACCACATTTCTTACAAGGCCTAGTGAGGATCTCAGCCCTGGCTGTCACTGTCAGGGGCAAGAAGATTCTACGGGCCTCACTAACCCTGGGTCTGTGTTTCAGAAAGCCATCACCGCTTCGACCCGGCCAAGTCCTCCACCTTCCAGAACCTGAACGAGCCTCTGTCTATCCAATATGGCACAGGCAGCATGCAAGGCTTCCTGGGCCTTGATACCGTCACTGTGAGTGGGGCTTGGGGCCAGCTGGGGCTCACTTTTCTTTCCCTGATGGCTGCTCTGCCTCCCAGCCACCCAGGCTCTGGCGGGCTGCACCTCCAGCTGGGGTGGAGAGGCCCTTTGCGTCCTGCCCACACGCCCCACCCCCCGACCCCCCGGTGGGGGGCTTGGTGGGTAGGGATTCTGAGAGCTATCTTAACCAGCAAGGGCTATGGCTCATCCCTCCCTCCTCTCCTTCCCAGGCCAGCCCCCGGAGTTCCCCCAGAGAGGCTTCCCCATGCCCAGTTTCCACCTTCCCCATCCTCTTTCATCTGTCCTTGCCATAGTTGGTTCCGAACCCTGAGCCTGTGCCAGCTCCCCAGTGTCGCCTGTGGGGTCTCACTGTAAACTGGGGACTATTATTCCATCATGCAGATGAGGAAACTGAAGCTCCCAGGAGCTGGTCACTTGCTTAAAGTCGCATAGCTGGTGGCTGGGAGCTGAGTGTCAGAGCTGAACTTAGT
This sequence comes from Taxidea taxus jeffersonii, assembly GCA_003697995.1. Lineage (NCBI taxonomy): Eukaryota > Metazoa > Chordata > Mammalia > Carnivora > Mustelidae > Taxidea > Taxidea taxus. The sequence continues at coordinate 56,929 of ML102968.1, forward strand.
ACATAGTACTAAGTACTAGATAAATATAGTACTAAGTACTATGTAAGTAGTACATAGTACTAATTAGTACATAGAAGGGCTCAGAACTAGGTTCCTGCTTTCCTTCCTCACCCACTATCCAAGGTTCAAAGTCAAGCAGCATCCCCTGGGGCTTATTATCTCCATCTTCCTTGAGCTCTTCCTGGGCCTGGCTGAAGGTTCTTTTGCTTTGAGCCCAAAGGGACCCAGTTCTTCTCTGATGATGGCCCTCCTCTCAGGCTTGTCCATTGGCAGGGCAAGTGCCCACCCAGCTCAGGCCTCCCTAGGGGTCGGCGCCAACCAGTGGAGGTCCCAGAGCCACTGGCTGAGGTCCCAGGCCACTGGCCCCAGCAGACAGGGCCCCAGGAAGGCGAATCCCCTGCCCCGTGTCCTACTTCCTCTGAGGCCTGGAGCCTCTGGCTTTCTTTTCCGCTGTTCTGGGTTCAGGGGGAAAACCTGTGTCTTCTTGGAGGGGCTGGCCAGAGCCTGCTGGCCTCAGCCATGGGGCATCAGGTGGCCTTCACTTGCCCCCCCCGGGGACAGGGTATAGGAGAGAGAACCACAGAGGTCAGGCCCCCTTCAGCAGGCTCACATGGAAATGAGGACAAGTTGGGGTATTGGAGGAGGAGAAAGAAGATAGGCTTGGGCAGAGAAGTGCGGGTCAAGGGCTCAGAGGTACGAGGTCAGGTGTGAAAAGCAGGGTGAGTACGTGAAGGGACTCTCAAAGGCATCATACCGAGTGCCACTGGGGGTCTCTGGAGGGTCCTCTCAAGGGGTGACATGACTGGATGTCCATTTTCAAAACTCACTTTGGCTGTGTGTGTGGCAGGTGGTTTGGCTCTAAGGGGACAGAGTGGAACCTGGAGGCCCTGTGAGCTCAGAATGGGCGGGAGGGCTCTGCAGCCTCCCAGGGAAGTGGGCAGATTAACAGGAGAGCTGGAGGGAGAGATACTCTAGCACAGCACCATTAATGTCCGAAGGCCAATCATTTCCTAAATGCTCTATATGGGTTCAGCGTTTGTATTATATGGGCCCAAGCATCGCCTTGAGATGCAGATGTTATGATTCCATTTAACAGATGAGGGGAGGGAGGCTCAGGGAGGGGCTTGTACAAGGTCACACCATCAGCACGCAACAGAGCAAGGGTGCACAGCTAGGTCCACTGAATGCTAAGGGGGTGCATGTTCTTTCTGTCCTTCGTGCTGTCCCCAACTGTTCCCGGGCAGATGCCCCAGGTGTTGCTCATGGTAGGGCTGCAGGTTGGCAGAGGGGCTTGGAGCATCCCTCACCCCATCCCCTTCTCTGGGCTCACCCCCCAACTTCTGCACTGTGAGCACTGCTGTCTGCACCCTTCACCGTGTCCTCTCTTCCTCTGTCCCTGGCCTTGCCAGGATTGTTCCTTCACGACCACGGTGCGGAGCTGGGAAACCAGTGTTTTTCTTTTTTAAGCTCACATGACTGCATTGTGCGTAGGAGGGCGGGTGATCCCTCTTGCTCCAAGGCTGATCCCAATATAGGCCTGCCCCAGGATCTTCCTGCCTCTGGCCAAAGGCCCCTGGTGGAGGTCCCTCGGCTTCTCTTGCAGGTCTCCAATATCGTGGACTCCCAGCAGACCGTGGGCCTGAGCACCAAGGAGCCTGGCAACGTCTTTACCTACTCTGAGTTTGACGGGATCCTGGGCCTGGCCTACCCCACTCTGGCCTCTGAGTACTCAGTGCCCGTGTTTGACAACATGATGCAGAAGCACCTGGTGGCCCAAGACCTGTTCTCTGTGTATTTGTCCAGGTAGGAGCCGCCCCCAGCCCGGGCCAGACTTCCAGGGCCTGGCAAAGCCTCTTGGCTGAGGAGTGGCTATCCATTTGGGACACAGCAATTCAAGAATGGTGGCTAGAATCCAAGCAATGGATTCCAAATCCATTCACTCCAAACAATCCTTGTTTCCAGGCTGACCCAACCACTTGTCAAAAAGCCTCCAATGTAGCCTCCAATGCAGCTAGAGTCCACAGGACCAACACTTGACCTTGATTTCTGGCATTTAAAACATGAAGCCTGACCCCATCTCTGCCTGGGGGCATTTAACATCTTTTGTCCAAGGTGGCCAGACCTCCGTAATCATCTGTCAATGTCACTGAAATTCACAGACTTCCAGAGTAGGCTCCAAAGGAGGCCAGCCTTCTCCTTTTTCTGTGCAGGAAACTGAGGTGTGGGAGGGATGGTCACACTGGGAACTGGTGGCTGAGTCACATCTGGAGCCCAGGGCTCCTGACTCCCAGTCTGGTGGTCCCTGCTCTGTCTTCCTGCAGCTCAGCTGGACAGAAGGGTGGGTGGCAGAATGGGGAGAAGAGCGCCATACTCAGGAGAAGGAAGGTGTTGGGCGACCAAGGTCAAGGGCACCCAGGCAAGGGGTACATTGGTGCATTCACGCATGCATTTGCTCAACCAATATTTATAGGCTGCTACTATATGCAAGTGCTCTGGCAGAAGAAGGGGATACATTAGCAAAACAGACAGACTGGGAGTTAACTTTCTATTGGGAGAGCAAACACACAATTACGCAATTTTGCTTACAGTTGTGAGAAGGGCGCTCACTGCAGGCAGATCTGGGTGCCAGGAAAGCTTAGTGATGAGGGAAGCCCTGTCTGGTGGAGGTGAGTGTGCAGGGCAGGCGGGGGAAGCTTCTCTGAGGCACGCGTGGTAGCTCTCCACGTGAGACAGAAGATAGCACACTGTAGGCAGTGGCGACAGCATGTGCTAGGGCCCAGGGGTGGGACAGAGCTTGCTGCGGGGTCTAGGAAATAAAAGCAGCTGGGTGGGAGCAGGTGACACTTGTATGCCTGTGCTTCTTGGCTTCGAGGAAAGCCCCAGAAGGAATAGAGGAGTAGGGAGTGGCAATTTTAACCCAAAGTCTGTGGGAGTTGGTTGTAGACCGTTTCTCCTATTGTAGCTGAAGGGCTGGGGACCGGGGCTGGGCACAGGACGACAGCTATGGGTTGCCCCAGCCAAGCCTAGTGGTCATATGAACTATGTGATGGTTAGTTCCCGCCTCCCTTGTACCCTGCAAGCTGCAGATGCTGCCTCAGTCTGGGAGTGGCGGAGCTCAGAGAGCAGATGCTCTTATCAGGGAAAAGACCCGAAAATCAGGGAGGCTGGAGAGCTCACTTAGAGCCTGCAGGGTGGAAGTGGGGGTCAAGGGCAGGGAGGATGGTGGGACCGGGTCTCAGTGGCCTCTGCCTACCTCCCACTATGTGGGGCTGTGGCTCCTCCTCTCTAAGCCAGGGTGTCTGAGGGCCACCTTACGCCTTTCCTTGGTTTCAGGAATGGCCAGGGGAGCATGCTCACACTGGGAGCCATTGACCCATCCTACTACACAGGCTCCCTGCACTGGGTGCCCGTGACCGTGCAGGAGTACTGGCAGTTCACCGTGGACAGGTGAGTGAGCAGCAGCCCTGGCTCCAGGGGAGGGGGATGCCAGGGCCTGGGGATCAGCTCATGAGGCTCTGAGAAGGACCGTGGCACAGGCACTTGTAAGCCCAGCCCATCAGATTCTAAGTTGGATGCTTGCAAGGCCAGTGAGCTCTGTCAGCGAGAACGTTGACATTCCCCATGGCTTTATTAATAAGAGTGCTGCACTTCCTGAGCCCTTACTACCTGCAGGCATTGGGCTGAGTGACAACAGGACGGTCTCGTTCACTCCTCGCTGAAACCCTAGGAGGTGGGGGCCACACTAGTATCCTCATTTTATAATTCACTAACATCAAGTCTGGACCTCATGATGGTCCATCAGGAGGTCAGGGAAGGGGCTGTTAATGTACTCATTTTGTGGATGAGAAACCCGAGGTCAGAAAGGATGGTAATTTGCACAAGGTCTACAGCAAGTGAAGGGTGGGGAGAAAGCTTGAAACTGGAGCTTTAGGCATCCAGTGCTGTACTCATTCCACCCCTTAGTGCATGTGACCTCCATGGTTTTGAAAAAAGATTGATTTGTGTATTTGAGGGTTGGGGAGGGGCCGAGAGTCCTAAGCTTGGGCTCTCCCCCTTCCTGAGGATTCTGGCAGGGGAGGATGGGAGGGACCAGGGACAGGGGCTGGATGCTGGATGCACTGCGAGGCTGTCCTCTCTGTACTCTGCAGGGTTACTGTCAATGGCGCGGTGGTGGCCTGTGATGGTGGCTGTCAGGCCATCCTGGACACAGGTACCTCCATGCTGGTCGGGCCCAGCAGTGACATCCTCAACATCCAGACAGCCATCGGAGCAACACAGGACCAGTATGGCGTGGTGAGGCCAGGCTCATTTCCCCAGAGGGGCTGGGGTATCTCAGGAGGCCTTCTCCGTGGGCTTCCAGCCTGGCTTACTGTGGGTGTCACAGTTTTACCGTCTCACACAGAGGCCGAGGTCTGGCCTCCTGTCTCCCAGGAGGATCGAGCATCCCTGATTCACTGAGCTCTGCTCTACCCCATTTTTCCTCACCCACACACGGGTCTCCTTGTTTCCTCCCTGACTGCTAAGTGCTCCCGGGGTCCTGGGGGGGAGCACCGACTGAGCCTGGAGGGGAAACATGGAGGCCGATCCCCTTTGTCTCAAGCTGGGGCTGTTCCTGCCTTGGTTGACAGCAGGTCCCACTCAGTGTAACTCTCCTGAGACCTGAAGGCCTCCCTAGAGTCCTCTGAGTGGAGAAGTCCCTCCCCACCAATTCCAGTGCAGAGAAAGGGGTCCTGCCTTGGCCTTTCTCTGCCTCATTGAGCCCGATCAGATCTATTGCCCATCTGAGATGACTTTCCTCTGGTCTTCAGTTTGACATCAACTGCGGGAGCCTGAACAGCATGCCTGATGTGGTCTTTGAGATCCACGGCCAAAAGTACCCTCTGCCCCCCTCTGCCTACACCAGCACGGTAGGAGCTCTCGGGAGAGAAAACCTGGGTTCACCTAGCCCCACTCCTCTCTCCTGGCAAGTCAGCCAGTTGGAAAGTGGCATGCAGGAGGGGCATTTAGGCAAACTGGCCTTTCTGAGCGGAGCCCTGCTGTCCTCGGGCCTCCCCTGTGGCTGCTGGAGCCTCATGCTGAGAGAAATGGGTCAGACAGAAAGTACAGAGCCTGCGGGAGGATTGGGTAGGCTGGACCACAGCCCCCGGGGAACCTCCATCCACTGGTCTGGCTTCTAAGCCCAGGGGCCTAGAGCGTTCTCTAGGACTTTCGTAGATAGCCTGGGCTTTGTGGGGACCCAGCCCTTATCCCTCCCAACCCACTGGCCTCAGCTTTGACCTAGCCCTGAGCACACAAAACTGGCAAGGACTTGGGTCCCCAGGCCAGGGCTGGCTGGTCAGCAGGGCAGTAGGTGCTGAACGGAGGGGAGGTGGGTGCCAGAGAGGACAAGTGAGGGGGACTGGGGTAAGGGGAACCTACTGAGTGAGCGTGCATGAAGTTGCTTGATTTTCTGAATACCAATTTCTTCATCTATCGAGTGGGATGAATCTGATACTTGTCTGCCTCCCTAGGAAGGTGATTTCAAGGATGAGAGGAAGTGCCAGCTGGGAGAGGGACTGCAGGCCAGGGGTGGGGTGGGGTGGGAGGCTGGGCCACCCACAGACATGGTGACCCGGCTTGGGCCCAGCTTCATCTCAGCCTTTCCTCTCCCAGGATATGGGCTTCTGCGCTAGCGGCTTCCAAGGTGAAGGCGATTCCCAGCTGTGGATCCTGGGGGATGTCTTCATCCGCGAGTACTACAGCGTCTTTGACAGGGTCAACAACCGCCTGGGGCTGGCCAAGGCCATCTGATAGCACCGCTGAACAGGGACCAGAGATGCACGCCCCAAACATGCATGCGCACGCCCACACACACGCACCTGCACACACACAGATCAGGTTTTCAGGTGCATGTTTCAATAAATACCATATCTCTGCAAAGCTTGGCTTCTGTTGGGCCAAAGCCCTATGCCGCTATGGGGCTGGGGACGTGGCATCACGTGATGTCCGGCAGCACTGGGGCTACATGGGTAGGGGAGGGCTGGGGACACTGTTGTTGGGCGGAGACTTTCACAAAGGATTTGGCCACTTCAAGATTAGGTCAGGTAAAAGCAAGACATGTCTTGCCTTTGTGTGCTCCCACTCTCGATCTTTCTGGGGGAACGGTGCAGTAGGAGAGAACTTTGCAGGAGGAGGCATGTACCTGGAGAAGGTTTGTACCTGGGGATTAAGGGCTTGGGATATGGGCCTGGATAGAGAACATTGGCCCAGGGAGAGAAAAGCTCTAAGTCTGTTAAGAAAAGGGCTTCAGGGCATTTTGGAGAACACAGTACACGGTGGAATAGGCAGAAGGTAGCTGGGGAGGTCTAAGGGTCCTGAGACTGCCATTAACCTTGAGAACGAGCCATGGTTAAGAGCCCATCCTTAGTCTTACGCTCTCTGAACCTGACTCACCTGCTCATGGAGACTGGCTCCATCACTGAGGCAGACCCACCTGTAAGGGCTCTGGGAAGCTGAGAGTCAAAGCCAACACCAGTGCTCCGTGATGACTCCGAGGTCTCAGAGAGGACCCCTAGTGCTCACTGAAGACCCTCTAGTGCTCAGCCAGGACCCCAAGCTCTCAGAGAGGACCCTAGTGTTCAGTGAAGACTTCCTAGTGCTCAGTGAGGACACCCTAGTCCACAGCTGTCAGAGGACAGACCATTCCTGCTCCCAGGTTCCAGCAGCTCCTTTCAGGAGGGGAGAGGCCACATAGGAAATGCAGACCAGAGGGTTATAACAGGGATCCAGGTGAATTTAAGGGGCTTTCCCAGTTATGCTACCCTGAAACCCCATGGGGGTCAGGCAGACGAGCTTCTTGGGGGGTTCAAGCCCCCCTTTAGGCTCCATGGACAGTGCTCAGCTGAGCTGCACACATTTGCTCCCTTGACCCACTTTCCTTTTTCTTTGTGCCCCTTCTCTTGGCAGTCTCCCGACAGGCTTCTGTTTTCCAAACCACAGCCAGTCTGGCGCCCAATTTTGTGACTGGGCTTCAAGTCACACCTTTATAGTGGCTGAACTCTCAGAAGGCTTGGAAAGGGGGCTGGGGCCAGGTTCGCATCTGGTCTGCTCCCCACCTTATCCTAACCACGCTTGCCCTGCAAACACCTGGGGAGTGGGGGCATCATGCAGGCAGCTGTCTCAGAGAATGAGAGCAAAGCTAAGGATCGGATCCATGACACTTGACAAAGGAGACTGTCCCTTAGGAAGAGGAATGGAGGAGGGGCTTCCAGTGGGAGCTGCTGCTGGGGTCCTCTTAACAGGCTGGCCTGGTGGGGGGGATCTCTTGGGGTCTTTCTCAGCTGCATGCAAAGACAGATAAGATGAGAGACAGACGGCAGTGGAGATGCTGTCCTCAGCACACACCTCAGTCTGTGGCTGAGTACCCAGTGGCCTCTGGCCAGGAAGGAACGGGGGTTGGGCTGTGGGGGGTGGGAGGATGTGGGGGAGGAAGAGCTCAGGCTGTAGTCCCAGGTGACCCGAGGAGCTGCAGGTGGGTTGGGGCAGAGACTACAGGAGAATGTTCCAGGACTTTAAGAATAGAAGGTGGGCCTTGGTGCCTGAGTCTCATAGGATTGGGGAGGACAACATGTGCCAAGGAGTAAGTTCTGGCTTTGGGCAACTTCTCTAAGCCTCACTTCTCTTATCCAAACCCAATATTGCCTGTTTGCCAAGAATGAGACAGAACTGGGCCACTCTCATTATTTTTAGGCTTCTTGTAGATTAAAAAAAATGCCGAACAAGCTCACAAAAATTGTGTCATATTTCAATGGTTTACACTTAGTAAATTGCATTTTAAACATCCAAACTTCCAGAAAGCCCATACAGGATGACTTTCATAAATGGGAAGCTAGGACCGAATGGCCCCCCACTGTAGCCCCCCTGGCCCACCCGACCCCAGTTGTGGTCCCTGTCCTGAGCAAGTAGTGACATAAGGTGAGACAGCCCCTCCTGGGATTTCTCCTAGCTGTGGAGGATGCCCTGTCTGCAGTGTTCCCCACACCCAGATCCCTTCGTCCAGCTTCTGTTTGTCCTTTGAACTTCAGCTGGGCACAAATCTCTCCAGGATGCTTCTGACCAGGCTGGGTTTGGGGCTCCCCAGGACCTCTCTGCCCAGTGTTCCTCTTAGCATAGTGCTCAGTGCTCTAACATTTGTTTCCTGTCTGTCTCCCTCACTGACTGTGGGCTCCCTGAGGACACACACTGCAGCTTTCATTTTGATATCTTGAGCCCCTAATTCACAGAATGCCTTCATCGAGTATGACTGAATGAATGAGTGAATGAACCAATGATTCGATCAGTGAGGTCTTCAAGAGGGGCGCTGCTTGTGACTGGTTTCCCTCTTCCTCTTGGATCGTTCCAACCATGCACCCATACGCCACATTCAGGCCCCCTCTGCATCTTCTCTGTCCTGGTTGGAAGCCCAGAACACTCCCCATTCTTTGCTGTCCCTGGGGAACGGCTCAGTGGGTGTGGGAGGACAATGATAGGGAGAGAAGTGGGCGGAGCAGGCTCCAGGGATTTAAGGTTCTGGGGGAGGGCACACAGGGCTCTGCACCAGGCTGGGTTCTCTGGGGGTGGGGGTTGGGGGGGGGTCCTGCCAGGTGAGGAAGAGGACTTGGAAGGTCTGTCAGCACATCTGCCATTTGCTTGTAAAGAGGGGCAAGCCTGAGGCCACTGGGGAGCTGTGATGCTGGGCACGGGTTCCTGCAGGGCCAGGCGGCTCACTCCTGCTCTCCCACCTGTACTATCTGCTTTTGAGAACTGAGGCAGGGAGCACGTGGCTGAGGAAGCCCCTGTGGCTTCTCCTGGCACTACGTGACCATGATCGTGACCATGACCTTGACCGTGACTGGTCCCTAGGCCTTTGTACCTGCTGCTCCTTTCAGTAGTTGTTCTTTCCACTCTCCCTGACTTGTGAATTGCTCCTCATCCTTCAAGATCAGCTCAAGCGTCCCCTGAGGTGACACCCCACTTGGCCAGACTTCTCTTCTGGCTTCCCAATTGCTCAGCAGGGATCTTTACAACCCACTTCTCCTGTTGTTGTTATTCACTTACACAAGGGGGCTCTGCCAGAGTCTCTGATAAACAGGCATCTCACATCTGAGAATCCTCAGTGCCCCGGGGGGTTCCTGGCATGCCATGGAGACTGAGCAGGCACCCAAGGGTGGCATGTGCTTTGTTACATGAGTGGGCAAATCTATGACTGGGTAGCAGGAATCATGAGTGCTGAGAAACACAAGTTCACAAAGACACGAGCATGCACATGTGCACACACACACAGACATGCGTGTCAGCCCTGCACCCCTCCTTGCCCCTGTACACAGGCAGGCAGAAGCCTCACCTCTGAGTCCAGCCCAGTTTCCTGTCCCTCTCCCCCGCCCCTGTCACTCAATTGCCTGCCAGATCCTCTCATGCTAATGAGAGGAAGCTTTGGCCAGAGAGAAGCTTGGAAAGGAAGTCTTTGAAATGGAAATGTTATGACAAAATGATGGATTGTTTTCTGAGCTGTGCAGTTGGTTTCTTGCTGGCAGCCACAGAAGAGAGGATATAACTGAACCTGGAGTGGTAGAGGGTGGCCCTTGTCAGGAAGCCCGAGGCAGCAAGACAGGCAAGTGGGATCCATTCTGAGAGCTGGAAGTGAGCCATGGGAATGTGGGCTGAGGGACGACAGCGGGGGCATGCAGAGGGGCAGGGCCTGGCCACCGCTCAGGAGCCCTGGCTGTGGCTGCTCCCCCTCTCCTGTGCACCGCCCCCTCCTCTCCTTGCCACTGCGCCACCCCCCCCTCCTCCCTGGCCTATAGCAGGAGGTCTGACCTTGGGCCTGTCCATACCTAGCCCCCTGCAGACCAGGCCTTTGGGCCTTTGCACAGGCCATTCCCTTTGCTGGAAGCCCTGTCCACCATCTCCAACCTATGAACTGCTCTTCCTTCTTCAAGACCAGCTTAACTGTTATCACCTCTGAGAAGACGCCTACCGCACATGATGCCCACCTCACCCAGAGCCTCCAAACCTCAGCAAGACTGGCTGGCTGACCCCTGGCCACTCGGTTTACTGGGGGCTAATTAGAATTGTCACATGTCTTATTTATTAAAAAGTAGTTTTTGAGTACGTACCGTGTGTGAAGCTTTGTCTTCTGCACTGTCTCTCAATAAACATGACAGAACCCTCCACGGTCATGGAGCTCTGCAGGGACATGGATGATGGAGACAGCACGTGTGCTCACTGTGGAGGTTGTGGGTGACTTCAGCTACCATGGGAGAAAGCAGAGAGGGCTCATGAATGCCAGAGAGCGGCATAGGCTTCACAATGAGGTGGGTGAGACAGGCTCCAAGAGAAGGTGACATTTGAGGAAAGACGTGCAAAAGGGGGTAAGGTGTGTGGATATGAAAGAGGGGCAAGCATTATAGGTAGAAGGAACAGGGTGTGAAAATTAACACTCAAATGAGTTACCAGTAGATACATAAGGATACATTATTATTTGTTTACACCTCTTACCTTTCTGAGATGACCCTTTGAGGGCAGGGGTCACATCTCGAGCCTTCTGAATACTTTACAGCACTTGATACAGTGCAATTGTTTAGTGGATGTGTGTTGAATGAGTAAACGAACTCCAAGTAGTTTGTCCTTTCTAAACTATGCAGGGTGAGGGCTGCCCAAACTCAGCTGTTATCCTGGAGCGCCCTCTAGTGACCTGATTTCAAATGCCAGGTTTGTACATCTTTCTATACTGCAATGTTCTTTCCACCCTAGACCACTGGAGTGGGGTGGGGGCAGTCCGGGTGGGAGTGGGGCCCCTTTGTGGCCAACCAAATCATAGAATTTACTACTAAGTCTGGGGCACAGTGCCAGCTTCTGTAGGAGGCACAGGCACAGGGCATGGTCCCTGCTCTCAAAACCCCTCACTGGACCTCTGGCAGGCTAACCTTTCCCTTCTCTGTTTTCCGGTACCCCCCTCTCTGATCTTTCTGGATCATCTGTAATCCCGGGATTACATTTTGAGCTGGAGCTGGCCAGGTGAGGATGTGGCTGCTGTGTGTGCTGTGGGGCTTGGGAATGGCATTGGCCCTTCCAGGGTGGTTCTGAGGCCTTCAGCCTGAGGAGTTAGATCTCCAGGGAGCCTGGGCAGCAGTTAGACACTCCCTGGAGCCTTGGGGCTGGGGTTAGGGCTAGATGAGATCCAGTCCAAAGTTGTCTCCCCGCTCTGGCTGGTGGAATCATGCCTCCTCTCGGAGGACTGCTTAATGCATGACCTTGGCCCCTCTCTGGGCTGGTGGTCTTGGTCTCTCTGCATGACTCTTAAGTTCCATCTGTGGGTGCTGAGCTCCGCCACCTTTGTCCTTGCCCAGTCCTCTGGCCCCAGCCATGAAACCTGAGAGCGCTTTTCTTTCCCAGGGCTCTGTTTTGCATTGAGACTGGAATAACTGTGTCTTTAGAACTTTATTTTTAGGACCTCTGAGAAGGAACAAGGAGCCTCCAGAGAGACGAGTCCTGTGTTGGGGAAGGTCTGGGCAGAGACCAGTCATACCTTCCATACCTTCTTCAGCTTTGAACTGTTGCCTTGGAAGTTCTGTAAGCCAGAACCTCCCTTGGGAGCGCTGGACCTCAGCCACAGTCCCCGCATCAGCTCCCTGGGGGGCGTTTCTCATCCGAGAGCATCATTCATTAACCATGAACCTGGGACTCCCTGAGTGGCCTTGGGGGCCAGTCTCTTGGCCTTGCTCCTGAGACAGTGAAGCAGGCTCCCCCACCCTGAGGTGATGCTGGGGCCAGAGCTCTGGCATCTGGGCCCATGGCCTGTCGGGTTGGGATAACAGGCAAAAAGTAGAGAATCCCCAGCCATTTTCCTGAGTCCCCATATGCCCAGGGTATGGCCACAGGCCACTCTGGGGAGATGTAGGCCAGTTGAGGGGAGCATGAGTTGGAATGCAAGAAACTTGAGAAACCATAGTCTTTGGCCTGAGAGTCAGTCGGATGGAGCGATAAGCAGGGGGGTGCAAGTGCCCCGTGGATGTTCTGGTCACCTGAGGGCAGCTGGGCTAAGGGTTTGGACTGGACCACAAGGACTGATGTGGACCTATGCTGCCCATGGGGGGCTCCCTGGCAAAGGTCACTGGGCACTTGAGCCCATGCCTCCCTGACCCCTTGCACTCTCTGAGCACCTTGTCACCTCGGGTGGTGTCTTAGAGCAGATCACCACCAACCAGACAGCTTAAATAATGGACATTTGTTTCTCATGGTTCTGGAGGCTGGATGTCCTGGTGGGGCTGGTTTTTCCTGGGGCCTCGCTCCTGGCTTCAGAGAGCTGCCTTCTGTGCACAACCCCTCCCCATTTCTCTTCCTCTTCTCCTAAGGACACCAGTCCTATTGGGTCAGGGCCCCACCCTTATGACCTCACTTTACCTTAATGGCCTCTTTAAAAGCCCATCTCATGGGGAGCCTGGCTGGCTCAGTCAGTTAAGCATCTGCCTTCAGCTCAAGCCATGATCCCAGGATCCTGGAATCGACTCCCACATTGGGCTCCCTGCTCAGTGGGAAGCCTGCTTCTCCCTCTCCCCTGTGCCCCCCTGCTTGTGCACTCTCTCTCTCTCTGTGTCAGATAAATAAATAAAATCTTAGAACCTTAAAAAATAATAAATGCCCATCTCCTAATGCAGTCCCACTGGGGACTGGGCTTCATCAGCATATCGAGTTTGGAGGGACAGTTCTGTCCATTACAAGTGGCATCCTGGGAGGGTGTCCTCCCCTTCCCCACTGTTCCTGTCATCTCCACACTGCCCTGCTGCTCCTGCTCCATCTGGCCCCCAAAGAAGCCCCTCCCCCAGGGCTGCAGCTGCCTTAGTTGCTCAAAAACCTCCAGCTCCTTCTGGGATTGGCTGGCCCTTAGGACCACCACCACCCCAAGCAAAGGCAGAGAGAGGAACCCTGGAGAGTGAGTCACTTGTCCTACTGGAAGAATCTGAGCTAGAGGGATGCAAGAGGGTGACATGGGAGACTCTGGTCTTTCCCATACAGCTGGGGTGGTGGTGGTCAGGCCTGAGGTCTGAGACTGATCCCCCAGGCACGGGCCTGGGCCTTGTCCAAGTGCATTCTCTCCCTCTCTCCCATCACAGATTTACAAAATGCCTAGCATAAGATCTTTGCAGTCCAGCGGTGTCCCAGTGGTGAGTTAACATGATCTTTGCCCTCAGGGAGTTTTGCAGGGGTGAGAGCTATCGGGAGCTTCATCATGGTGAGATTTATGGAGAGAGGCCATATTTTACATTTTAAATATTTTGTCCTATTGTTCTCTCCATTGATTGCAGTGTCCTAAAAAAGACTGGTAATTCTGAAATCAGACTCCATCTGCCAGATTGTTCCTTACGCCAGTGAGTGTCCCAGTTTCGAGTCTAGAAGGTATGGCCCCCGTTCAGCCTGTGCTTCTGAGCCCCTGATGTGGGGTAGGGATCTGAGTGGAGGAAAGGGAGGCAGGTCTGGCACCTGGAAACCATCCCCAGTTGGGGGGCCCCCAGGCCTGCTGTATGTTGGTTCACGGAAGCCTGTCCCTTTCTCGGGCAGCCCTCGGACCCTCTCCCCCTGCTCTGCCTCTCTAGACCGGCCACCTGGACTTTGACAGCTTCTGGACGACCAGAGGGCCCCCAGATGAGATGTGACCTTTATAATCCCAGCAGGGTTTGTTGGAGGGTCTGAGAGCTGAAGCCAGAGGGCAGCCGTGAGCTGCAACCTATGCTGACAAGCAAGGAGGGGGAGTTCTTGTGGGCTTGGCCAAAGCTGGGCTGGGCAGAGTGGAGAGAAGCAGCCTCCTGAGACTTGCCCTTGAGGCTTTTGACAACTTGGACGATCTCCTTAGGTCTCCTGGTGGGCAGCTCCCTGTGTGTAGAGCTCTGGAGCTGAGGACTCTGGCAGCAGGCTTTGCCAGAGGGGATGGCAGGGTGGGGGGACCCCGAAAGCTTTCCTAAATGAAATAAGACCTGATCCTCCAAGGTGGGCATTTCCAGAGGCTCTCTCACTGGACAGCAGAGGCTGGCCCTCCCAGGCAAGTCACCTCCTCTTCAGAGGACAGGGAGGAGGTTGTCTGGTAATCACTGATGCCATTGCCCCCGGCAATGAAGAGACTGTCCCTTGAGCTCTCTGGCTCTAGTGTGGGCGCACGACTGTAGCTCATGGGCTCTGGGTGACCCAGAGGGGAGTAAACCAGAGCAACATGCCCTAGACACCTGGGTTTCAGAGCCGTGCTGTGGACCCACTCTTTCTCCTGGCCGATTTCCTCATAATGGATACAAGCTGTATGAGTTTTCTATTGCCATGGCACTGAATTAGCACAAACTTAGTGGATTGAAACAGTGCAAATGTATGATCTCATAGTTCTGGATTTTGGAAGTCAGTGGGCTAAGATTAAAGTGTCAGCAGGACTGCCTTCTTTTGGGAAGTTCTAGGGGACAATTTATGTTGTTGTTTTTTCCAGCATCCATGGGCTGCCAGCATTCCTTGGCTGGTGGCCTCATCACTCTGACCTCTGCTTCCATTGGCTCATCTCCAGACCTTGGCCTCTGCCTCCCCCTGGGAAGAGATTGTGATTACATTGTAATTACACTGGGTCCATCCACATAATCCAGGATCATCTCACCAGCTTCCAATCCTTGATCACATCCACAAAGCCCTTTTTGCCATGTGAAGGTAATGCATTCAAAGGTTTCAGGGATTGGGGTATGGACATCTTTGGGGAGCTGATATTCTGTCTCCCACATCGTCCTGTTGCTCTGATTTTGAAGTGTATATTAAGTTTCCCTCTGTGAGGCCCAGATCCAAGAGAGGAAGGTTGTAGTAGATGTGGGGGCTCCCCTCCAGCTGCCCAAGACCATCCCCCTTGCGTAACTGATCAAAAGTCCATTTCCTTCAGAGCACACTTTTCCCTTGTCTTCTGGGGATGGTTGTCTCTATGGTTTTCTTAGGACAAGCTCATTGAACACCATCCCATCCCCCTAATATTGGCACCCAAACCACAGCAGAATGACCTCCTTATGAAAACTCAGAGCCAGATACTTGTCACAGCCAGATACTTGTTCCCCTAAATCCCAAATCCTGTCCAGCCTACCAAGCCTCGCTATCTTCTTGACTGAGAATTGTTTCTATGAAGGGATTCTGGGGAGAATATAATATTCTGGGGAGAGGGCACCAATGTGGAGGAAGGGATGGAAGGAGCCATCTCCAAAACTTGGAAATGCTGATGCCCGGAGGTCCCTTTGAGGTCCCCAGGGCTGGTGTTGGGGCCCCTCCGGGGGTTGGACTTGATTTCAGGTGGCGAGGGAGCATGTGGTCACTGAAGCTGAGTCTGGGGAAGACGACTCTGCCTTGACCTTAAGTTTTGAAGAAATTAATAGAAGGGCCCTGTTCTTATGGTAGGCTAAAATTGCATAGAACTTCTTTCACTTAGAGGTGGGACTGTCTTGATACAGAAGTAAGTTTTTTTTTTTAATTCATTTGATAGACAGAGATCACAAGTAGGCAGAGAGGCAGAGAGAGACAGAGGAGAAAGCAGGCTGTCTGCTGAGCAGAGAGCCCAATGTGGGGCTCGATCCCACGACCCTGGGATCATGACCCGAGCTGAAGGCAGCGGCTTTAACCCACTGAGCCACCCAGGCACCCCCAGAAGTAAGTTTTTAAAAGTTGAGATAAACTTGAGGATTTTAGACAGGGTTCAACTCTGACTTTGTCGTTCACTAGGCTCTATGATCTTGACTTTTGTTGCGGACCTCAGTTTCTTCAGCTGTAAATTGGGAATACCAGAACTACCCCTGAGGGTGGTAAGAAGTGAAGAAATGAACCTGAAAGTGCCTTGTACAAAGGGGTATGCTATGTGGGAAAGTTATTGCTATTAAGGGAAGGTGAGCAGGCCAGCAAGCATTCAACAGCGGGCATCCAGGGACCAGGAGCACGACTGCACCTTGAGACAGCCGTACCAGTGGCAGAAAGCCGGCTGGTCACCATGGTCCAGGAATTGAGCCAATATGGAAGACCTTATATTTTCACACAGTGGAAAGACTCACAGCCCTCCCCCCATGTGTTCCCCTCATTCTGACCATCCCCTTCTCTGGACCAGCTCTGCTTTGGCAAATAATGTCCTACGAAATGCTTTTCCCTGTGGGGTTGACAGCCTCCCAGAAGGACTCCCTGTAATCCCAGCCTCCAAGGATTCTCCAGTCTGGGTAAGCCCCGCCCCCTGGAGTGTGGGCGGGACTTAGTCTTGCAATCAATACCCCAAGTGTTGGAGTGTCCCTTCCAAGATTGTTTTGCAAAGACAAGCAACCCTCTCACTTGCTCACTGGGAGGAAGCAAGCTGCCCTGTTGTGACCTGCCCCACAAAAAGATTCAGACTGCAAGGAACGGAAGGTAGCTTCCAGCCAACCACCAGAGGGGAGCTGCCCCCCTCGGTCCAAGGGCTCCTGCTGAGGGTCATGTGAGGGAGCTGGAAGCAGATTCACCCCCTTTCGAGCCTTTAGGTCAATGCAGCCCCAACTGACACCTTATTCGGCTGCACGACCGACCGGAAGCCAGTGGACCTGACCGAGCTGAACTTGGGTTCCGGACCCACAGAAACCTTGAGACTATCAGTGTGTGTTTGAAACTGCTAACTTTGGCGGAATTTGTTACCCAGCAATGGAGAGCTAATGCTTACTATAAAGTGGCATCACGCTTTTAGTTTAGTTTAAGCTAAACTGACTAAAGACTGACTCTGTGCCAGGCACATGGTATCAGGGGCCTGAGGCTCTGGAGATGAGCCAGACGAGACCTCCAGGAGCTCCCAGTTGTGGGCGACAGGTACACATGGGATAGGCAAGGTGAGATTAGAGCAAGCCTCGTGGAGGCATGAGTGTTTGGAATATCTTGAGGGATAGGTAGGATTTGGGTGGGTCAGTCGATTAAACGTCCAACTCTTGGTTCTGCTCAGCTCATGATCTTAGGGTCATGAGACTGAGCACCACATTGAGCCCCACGCTCTGCATGGAGTCTGCTTGGAATTCTCCCTTCCCCACTCCCCCTGTCCCACCCACCCCACTCTCTTTCTCTCTGTTTCTAAAATAAATGAACGAAATCTTAAAAAAAGAAAGAAAGAAAGGAAGGAAGAAAGAAAGAAAGGAGGTAAAAAGGCATCTCATGGGGGGAAGGAAAAGAGGTGGTTGAAAGTGTTTTCAAGCAGGTGACACTGAGCTGACCATGGAGGAGAAAAAGCTGGGCAGATTTGGCGCCTCTTTTTTTGTATGGGGTTAGTACTAGGCGAAATCGGAGGGAGGCTGCCTCTTCCCACAGCTTTCTAGCGATGGTGAGGGCACAGACGGGTCAGGCTAACGTGGGAGCTGTCCTATATGGGAGGTGGGGTGATGGTTCTGGCTGCCTCCTGGGCTCAGTCATCCTGGCTCTCCTGAGACAGGGCTGTGTGGGGAGAGGTGGTTTGGGGGCACAGGAGAAGCCTTGATACCTACCGCCGAGCCCCTGGCTTCTAGTCCTGCTTGGCCACCTGCCAGCTGGAGCATCTCGGGCAAGTGATATGATTGTTCTGTGACTGATCCTCCTCATATATAAGGTGGGCTCGTGACACGTCCTACCTCACAGCATGTCATGAGCCTTAAGCTGACTCATTTACACGAAGCATCTTGGAATAGCGCCTGGCATGCAATGAATGTAAGTTACTGTTCTTTTTCAAGGGACATGACCTGCTCTTTGCAACATGGTTCTTTCTTTCTCTTACTCTTTTCCTTCTTTCATTTGCGGAGCATCTGTTGTGCACCAGAGCTGTGCGGGGATGGTTACATTAAAAGGACACAGCAGTGGCTCTGAGAAGGTTTGCAGCTCACTGGTGAGTTTTCATTCTAGATCTCACCCTTTCTTTCACACGTCCGTTGAGTATGAACCTGTCACCGTCCACCCGTGCACCCTACTTTGCACAGCACCTTTCACTGTTGGCTGAGCACCTTCCTGTGTTATCTAGTGAATTCTTATGATAACTTGGCTCTTGGATGACTGCCCAGCTGGGCCCTGTGGGGAGCGCAGAGCATGGGGTCTCCCCATGCTCCGGGGCACAACCCAGACAAAGGAATACAGTGATGCCTAAACAGGACCCATCTGCTCTTGCAGAGTGTGCCTGGGGAGTTCTGTTGCCTCGTGAGTGGGGCAGACATAGAGGGGGCAGTCCGCAAAGCGTGGGGTCCCTGTGCTCCCAGGACAGGTGGAACAACAGGTGGATGTCATCTTGTTGGAAAATGCCTTTGGTGCTGGGCTGCCTGTTTGGCCTCCCTGCTCTGTCCCACAGCCCTTCTTACAGCCCCCACAGGGCTCTTGCCTCCCTCCTCCCTTCCTGCCCCCAGCAACTCTGTCCTGGGAAAGGACTTCAGGGACGGCGTGTGTGAGTGAGGGCAGTGGTGTGTATAGCACGTGTTCATTCTTGACTTCAGGGGTCCTTTCCTGGGACTGCAAGGCAGGAACCAGGCCATTAAGAAACTGGGGAACAGGACTCAGGCGTCTGAGTAAAAACAACTTCATGTTACAAGTTGCAAGTGGGAGCCGTTTCCAGCACCTGCTCAGGCTCTGCACTGAGAATGTGGCACAGGAACAAGCCTCAGGGAGCCAGGGAAGGGGGGTGGGCCCCCACCCTCTGGGAACTTGCCTGGTACCCCCGGCCCCTCCCTATGAACTGCTGCCTCCCTTCCTCTCCTCCCCTTCCTTCTCACTCCTTGCTTGTCACTCTTACCCTCTCCTGTTCACTCCCCCCTGGCCTGAGGAGGCAGCAGCAGGGAGGGAGGGGACCCCTTCTCCCCTTCCCTTCTCTAATCCTTGACCCAGCCTCAAAGGGCAACTCTGCAGCCCTGTGCCCTTGGTGCCCATGGCAGGCAGTGGGCTCCATGGAGGCCTGGCCACATCAGTGCTGGTGGCCATCTCTTTTCTTAGCTGTGTGACTTTGGCCATGGGACTTCACCTCTCGGAACTGGTTTCCTCATTTGCAAAAGGGAGGTGATAATTTTTATGGATTGAAAATTGTCTCCCTCCCCCCCAAAAAAGATATGTTGGGGTGTCCTAACTCTCAGTATCTCAGAATGTGATCTTATTTGGAGATAGGGTTCTTACAGAGGTAATCAAGTTAAAATGAAGTCATTAGGGGGCGCCCAGGTGGCTCAGTTGGTTAAGCGTCTACCATCTGTTTGGTGGTGATTTCAGGGTTCTGGGATCAAGCCCCGCACTGGGTTCCTTGCTCAGCAGGGAGCCTGCTTCTTCCTCTCCCTCTGCTCCTCTCCCTGCTTGTGTGCTCATTCTCTCTCTCTCTCTCTTGCATTCTCTCTCTCTCTCAAATAAATAAATAAAATCTTTAAAAATAAAACAAAATGAAGTCATTAGGTGAGGCTACCCCAGTATGACTGATGTCCTTATATATAAAAGGGGGAAATGTGGACACAGAAACAGACATGAAGGGGAGATGATGGGAAGAAATTAGGGAGAAGAAAGGTGTCTGTACACCAAGGAACCAACCTGCCGCCCCATGACCTTGGACTTCCAGGCTCCAGAGCTAGGAGACAATCCAGTTCCTGTTCAGTTCTGTGGTTTGAGCCACAGGGCCAGGCCCTGTGGTCCTTCCTTAGGGCAGCCTAGCATTGTAATGCAAAAACAGTCACTAGAAGATGTGGAGTAAACCTCTGACCCCTGGGGAAGGTCAACCCTTGGCCTATAAGGGAGAGGCCCCATTTTCTCTCAGAGCAGATGCTCAGTTACTGGTAAGCTGTGTTGGCCAGACCCGCTCATGGGAGACAGCTGTGGTGTCGGGGAGAGGCCTCAGGCTCGAGGCTCTGCTCCACCAATGACCAGATGGTGAGACCAGGCAAGTCACTGAATTTGTCAGAATCTGTTTTATCACCTCCAAAGTGGGACAAATGCCAAAACTCTCCTGAATACCCCATAGGGTTCTCGTGAGGTTCAAATGAGATAAAAACACATGCAGGGAAAAAAACCCCAACAAACCATGTAGAATGATTTTAAAACCCCATGGCATTAATTACTGCTGTAGTTAATCCTGGGATTGGAGGGGTTTCTGAGAACACAGAGAAGTGTCCAGGGATGCTTGGAGGTGGTCATTCCTACTTTGCGGGAAAAATTTGAGACTATCTTAGGGCCTCACAGTGATTCCTGGTACTTACTGCCCCATCCTGAATTCGGGTACTCTGCAACTAAGTGGCAATAGAGGGCCTTGCTTACATTTAGGACAATTTTTGGAGATCCACACGAGGGGACACATCTCTTTATTTAGTACCTATTCTATGAAAGGCAATGTAGAGATGATGTCTCATTTGATTCTCTTGACATCTCTAGCAGATAGGCACAATGAGCCCCAACTTATCCCATTTGAAAGGGTTGGGTCTCAGAGAGTTTGAGCAAGTTGATCACACAGCAAAACTGGGATCTGAACCCAATGCTGTGGAACTAGGGCTCCTTCCACATACGGACTCCCCAGATGCAACCCTGTGGTATCTGCTTGGGTTTCCTTAGCAAGTAAAGCAATCCACATCTCATTTCCTTTAAAAAAAAAAAAAAAGCAGCCACCTCTTATTAAAACAGTTGAACTTGAGCATTTCACTTACAGATGATGCTTCAGAGAAAATCATTAATAAGCCTTAAGACATCTGAACACCTCTTTCCTCTCCAAGTAACTATTTTTAATCTTTAGTCCTCTTTTCCCTCCTTTATCCAGCTTCAAAGGGAGGGCTGCAGCCCGTTGCTTTGCTCTTCCTACTCACTTACTGAAGCTTAAAAAAAAAAAAAAGCTGCTTCTGTTTCCAACATGCTAGACTTCCGTACCCCTCACCTCCCCGCCTCCAGACTCTTAGCTCCCAGGCCACAAACCTTCTCTTTCTGTCTGTGCCCCTCTGTTGTCCCATAGAAGAGAGAGAGAAAGAGAGAGAGAGAGAGAGAGAGAGCGAGAGAGAGAGAGCGCCACAGGTCTGTCTCCTTCACTACCCCTTGCAGTGAGATCCTCCCTGTCTCCAAGATGAGGCAGAGGGGACAGGATGCTGTTCCCAGAGATGGAAACCTTGTTTTCCCTTTCCCTGCCCAAAGGGAAGCATCATCGTGGTACTCTGTTCTTCAGGACCAGAAGGGACCACCTTCCTCCCTCTGGTCTCTCTAGCCAGAGCTCCCCCTGCAGACCAGAATTTGTGTCCCACCCTGGGCTTCATATTCTTTCCCAGTTGAATGTGGTAACACGCCTCCCAGTGGGGCTTGAGCAGAGTGCAGAAACTGAGGTTTAATTACTCCCTCCCTTCTGTGGTCCCAGGACCAGCCAGAGGGTGGGCCACACGGGGCCACTTTCCCTCCAGTGTGAAAGAGCTGGAGAGCGGGAGGGGCCCCTTGCTCCCCATTCATAGGGAAAGCTCTAATTCACAGAGAGGCCATTTCTCCTCCCCAAGGGCACACACCCCTCTCGGTCAGTTCTGTAACCCCAAAGGCCCATTTCAGCATCTGGCCCACAGTTGGAACTTAATTTTCTTTTGTTTCAAGAAAGTGAATTGGATACATGGTGATGACTCCTTACCTTCTGATGCTTGGGATCTCAGGAAAACAAACAAACAAAACACCAGAGAAATCAGGCCTCCACTTGGCCCTGCTAGGACCTCGCCTCTGCCTTGTTGTTCCCTTGTTTGTCTTCCTCCTTCCCTCCCTTCATTTGTTGAGCATCTACTATGTCCCAGACACTGTGCTGGGCTCCTCACATTAAAAAGCCTTGCAGGAGAGTGTTTTTTTTTTTAAGCAGGCAGAGGCAGAGGGTGAAGCAGGCTCCCTGCCGAGCAAGGAGCCCGATGCGGGACTCGATCCCAGGACGCTGGGATCATGACCTGAGCCGAAGGCAGCAGCTTAACCAACTGAGCCACCCAGGCGTCCCCAGGAGAGTGTTTTTATCCTCGGCTCTGTCTACCTCCATCCAACCTTCAGCATGTTAAGGGATTTAATGTGTTATCTTACTCGATTCTCACAATAACTTTGGGAGCCTGGTATTATTTATTATGTCTGTTATTTTTTTCTGTTCTATTTGTTATTTCTGTTACCTATGGAACAGGAGGGTGGTGACAGGAAGGAGGGGGCTTGGCCACTGCGCCTCAGGCTCAGAAGAGCAGGAGATCCACCCTAAATTCCGTATTCCGCTGCCATTCTCTCCTCCTGCGTCTGACTGGCATCTCCGGGAGGGAGTGAAGTAGCATTCATTATCCGGTGACATTTCGAAGGCAGCTTTTTACCTCCGCTTCCCCTGAGAGGCAATAACAAAAGTTTGTCTGATCTTCCTTTTACCCACCACCCCAGGTCCCTGCCAACCCTGGTGCCTTTTCATCTGCGCTGTTTCTAGGCTGTGGCCGGGCAGACTCTGTGGTCTCTGGGGGAGACCAGGATGCCTTTATTCCTCTCACTTCAAAGAGCCTTTGGAGGCTCCACTCCACAGGGGAATGCATTTTATTTTTTAGGAGGCTGGAATCAGCTGTTGAGAGGGGCAAGGGGCACCTTGGGCGTCCCCTTTCCTCCTGTCCTTTCCACCTGCTGGGACCTAACAGAAAAGGAGTAGGGAGGGGGAAGGGGTCCTTGTCACTGGTGGGCAGGCCACGCTTCCTAAGCAGCTGCTGTGAAGTGATCTGAGCAGGACTTTCATGGAGAGGGGCTCTCCCCGGTGAGGGCCTGGGCAGGGGGAGCATGAGGGGAGCAGTTCAAACTGACCTGGGAGGTCAGACTGCCAGGATGCTTGAGAAAGGTGACCTTCTGGAGGCTCAGGGGTTGCCCTGGAAAGCTGCAAAGGGGTCTGCAAACTTCAGAGCTGGGCCTTCAGAGAGAGAGGGTCCTGGGTCCCCTTGGCCTCCTCTAATCCTATCTAGGGGTGGGGCTGGGCAGGAAGGGAGGCAGGGAGTTTTCTCACCACTGGCTGGGAGCATGTTCCAGGCCAGGCTGCCTCTGTGTCCCTTTCTAGCCACACCCCCACTAATGCTTTAAGGGTCACCCAATAGTCATTCCTCATTAAGGAAGGTCTGGCCTCAGCCTGTAGGTCTAAGGTCTGGGAGAGGGTAGGGGTGAAGGAGAACAAAATCTTACCAGGCTGAGAGAGTGTCTTAGTTTGGTCTCTTTAGGGTAATTGAAGGGACCATTTATTAATTCAACAAACATTTACTGAATGCCTGCTGTGCGCTGTGATAGACCATAGGCTATATGGTAGTGGGCAGAACAGACCAAAATCTCTACCTTTTGGATCTGACATTGTTTGGGGAATTATCGATAATAATGTGATGCAAAGGTGATTCTATATATATGTGTATTTGTTTGTTTTTGGTTGGATGGTGATAAGGCCACGACCTGGGGGCTGCCATGCTCCCCGCCCTGCAGAGCTGTGATGGCGTCCAGTAGAGGGAAGTGGGGAAGGGCAATGGACAGGAGGGACTCGAGCTCTGAGGGTGGTGGTGTTTGAGTCCCCAGACTCAGCTACAACCTCTTCTTGTCCTGAATTTCTCCATCACGGGAGCTGATAAAAGGTTTCTGTCTTGTTTCAGTTTGACTTGGGTTTCTGGCACCTGCCACGGAGAACGGCCGGCTGGAAGGCATTCCTCCCCCAGTGTGTGCACCCTCGGGAGTGCTGAGTGGGTGGTGGGGAAGGGATCGCATCCCCAAGCACGGTGAGGGCTGGACAGGGCCACCAGAGCTGAGAGAGCCTCATGGGTGAGCAGGGTCCAGGGTGGCCGCCACTCTGGGCCACGCTGCCCTGGGGGGGGGGGGTTGTCCCGGGGGGCGCTGCAGAGCTTTCCTTCCCCAAGAGTGGCTGAGCTCCTCTGAGTGGCCTCTGCGTGTGGGGCATGGACTGGGCGAGGCCAGCGCAGCGAGTGGTGTCTCCAACATCAGCCGCCCTGATGTCCCAGAGCCACAGGGAATGCTGCCACCCGGGGGGTTGGAGTTACCGCCTGTGGTTTGCATGGGGGTGAAGCGAATTGGGTCTTTGGTCAAGAAGGTGAGGGATGGGATAAGAGCAGTGCCTGATTTTGTGCTCTTTGATTGATACCTATGAAATGATACCTACCTGACAGTGGCTGTTTCAGAGGAAATGACACGTGTGCAATTCAGCTTGAACAGCTAGTTGATTATTGAACACGATATGATCTGGTTCATAACCCTTTTCCTTTCCTGCCTCAGTTAAGTCTGTTTTTAAACTGTCTTTGAAATCAGCGACCTTCCACTTAAGGTTGATTGGATGCCGATTGCCAAGGTAAGTCCTTATTTGGGCTTATTTATCTGTCCTTATTTGGGTAGCGCTATTTGATGGGTCCAAAAGACAGCTTTTAAAGAGCAGTCATTCCTTTCACTCCTGTGGTGCTTTCCAGCCGTAATCACCTGTAGTCACACCCCATCCTTGCTTCCTCCCCACAGCCTGGGGAGGTGGGGGACAATGGGCCCCTTTGTCAGAATTGGAAGTAAACTCAAAGAGGGTGAGTACAAGTATAACAGGCAGAGAAGCAGGGAGTCACAGGGGTCATCTCTAGCAGAGGGCAGGTCCTGACCAGCCACTTTAGCGGCTTGGGGAGGTCCTGAGGCATCCTGTTGGCCAGGTTGGTTTGCTGTTGTCAGAGTTTTGTTGTTGTTGTTGTTGGTTTTTTTTTTTTTTTTATCTCCATCTTCCACATAAAGAAACTGAGGCCCATCGCGGCCCAAGTCCTAACATTAATACAAATTCAGCCAGGTCCTTTGGTTCCAAGTCTAGAGAGCTTTCCACTCAAAACACTGATGTTTTTGAGAGGCTTTCTGCTTTATAAAACACTTTTCAAGATGGAACAATGAATCCAGCTCTTTGCAAAGATAGCTGGCATCATGTGGGAAAGAAGATGCAAGATTTAGAGGGCTTCTGCACTGAAGATGTTTCTGTTTTTCCTTTTACATTGTTTGCATATTTTTTACTGTGACCCTTAAAAGGGACCTTTCCCTTCTTTCTATGTCTTTACTCAGCAGCTAGAAAATGTCTGCCACATAGCAGGGGCTCTGTTAATAGGAATTCACTGAAGGAAGCCTCAGGCCTTGCTCTGCTCCTTCCAAAGGCAAGGCCATCTGAGCCTGGCTGTTGACAAGTCCTTCCATCTGTGATGGTAGTGAGAGCGCCTTTTACACTTAACCCTTGGGCCGTGCTGTCCCGTCTGCCCTGACTCAATTCTTTCCCTTTGTCAGTGAGTCACCAGGGGTGCAAGTCTATCGACAGTGGATCTCCCTGCTACAGGAGGCTGGGCAGATGGATGGTGAGAGAGCCCCACAGCCCGTCTCCCTGGCTGGCTTGGGAAGAAACAGATGACTCAGCGCCGGGGACTCAACGTCAGCAACTATGACACCAGCCGCATTGGCAGCAGTGGTATGGCGAGTGGAAGGCTTTCTGCTGCTGCTGCTGCTTCTTTAAGATTTTATTTATTTATTTGATACACAGAGAGAGACAGTGAAAGCAGGAACAGGAACAGGGTAGTGGAGAGAGGAAGCAGGCTTCCCACTGAGCAAGGAGCCCGATGTGGGGCTCGATCCCAGGACCCTGGGCTCATGACCTGAGCCAAAGGCAGATGCTTAAAGAATGAGCCACCCAGGTGCCCCAAAGGGCTTGCTTCTGTAGCTCTGTTCCTGCCACCAGCCTAGAGGTCTGAACATGCTTCCTGGGAGTCAGATGTTTATGAGCAGGCCTCCTAACCCCCAGGGGTAACTACATTGACTAGAGAAACCCAGTGGCTCCCTTCTGCTCTGCTAGTCTAAACCCTTTCTGGCAGGATCCTTGGATGAGAAAGGCTGGGCTGCAGGCTCTGGGAATCTATCTTGGCCTCTGGGGGCACTGGTCCAACCTACCCCTGGGTCTTTCCATCCCACCATGTTTGCAGCATGTCTGGAGGTGGGAGGCCGGCATGTGGCTCTGAATATAGAGTCAGAGAGAGAAAGAAAGCAGGGCCTCAGGAGAACCAGCCTCCCTGCTCCCAGAAATGTGCTACGACCATCTGTGTGACCCCAGCCCCAGGATCCCCACTCAGGAGGGAGCTGTTCTGGTTAGCAGGCAGCATGGTGGGATACATTGTGGCATCAAAGAGACCTAGATTTAAATCCCTCTCTGTGGCTTCCTGGCTGTGTGCCCATGAACCACTCTGAACCGGTTTCTTCATGTGACAAAATGGGGGGAATAGTGTTTACTTCGGGTGGCTGATGGGAAGTGCAAATGGTCTCACCCATTTGTGGGGAGAGGTTTTGCTGTAAAGAATTGTGATCATGTGGCTTCCAGAAGGCAGAACGTGGGCATGTGAACTCTTTTGTCAAAATCACCCCAAGGATGCTCGGGAGCCTGGAGAAAGAATTTTTGCAAGGAAGGACTCAGTGTCTATGGGAGTTTGCATCACTTCAAGTCAGAGGGCTGTCACATTTCTGGCACCTAAGCTTATGTGATTCTGTAAAAGAAATGCCACACCAGCCAGTGGGAGCACTCAGTGGGAGCACTCTGCTCTCCAGATCACCATCCTGGAACTGGAACCCAGCATAGGGCTCCAGCATGATCCCACATGTGTGAATCCAGGAGTGTCTTGGGACATCTGGTCAACCCCCCCATGCTTGGGCGTGAGGGATGGGTAGGGAGTTGGAAAGGGGCCTGAAGGAGAGCAATTAGAAAGGAACTTAGAAAACTGTGGGGAAGGTACTCCAAAGCCCAGAATCCTGAGACTGAGGCCTGGGACAGGAGTCCTGCTTGCCCAGGTCTGAGGGCAGTGATGTCTTCTGTAAAGCCCAGCCTCTCTGTGACTCAGTGCAAAGTGAGAGCTTGAGGCTAACACATAAGAAGAAGATTGGGGTTTTTAGAGCAGGAAGGGGCCTTAAAGATGACCGAGTTCAGATTCCTAGGGCCTGCACTCAGGACAACAAGAACGGGGAGAAGCAGCTTTTTCTCACACTGGTACCTCCGTTAGGCTGTCATGAGTCATGACATGTCATGAGGGGAGAGTGTGTGATGGGATCTGTGGCTGTGGCTCTCTGTCTTACAGGGCTGTGTGGAGCTGGGTGTGTTCCAGGATTGCGTGCTGTGGATTGTGTGGTTTGGGCTATGTGGCTTGGAGCTGGGCAGTGACCTGCGGCCCCAGAAGTCCAGAGTTCTGATGCTGACTCACCTTTGAGGTTTGGGTATTGGGCCTGAGGAAGGTGCGGGCCTCCTTCCTTGAAGGGATGAATGGGGGTGGATGGCCAGGGGACAGCGTGAAAACTTCCTTCTCTGACTTTTGGGAAATTCCAACTCCACCCCCTCATCCTGGGAGTGTCACGGGCTGAGCAGGACCCATTTCTGAGAGGGTAGTTTCTCAGGTGAGCCTGCCACAACCAGGCTCTTTGGGTGGGCCTGGAGTCTGGCACATGTCTTGGGGCCCCGCTGCTCCCCACTAAGCTGCCCCAACAGGCGACTAGACAATTCCTCATGACTCAGTGGGATGTGAACCTGGAGGCAGGTGGACAGGTCTATTTTCCTGGAGCGGTGCTCTGAGGCCCTGGTGCACACCCATCCCACACTCAGGCTCACCAAGCCTGTGCCTAAACTCACAGAGATGGGCCAGGTGAAAAGCACCTGGGAGTGTTTCTATAGGAGCGAGGGGCCAGGAGGGCTGCTCTGTCTTCCCAGCATGCATGGAGATGCTGGAATCCCCAGGAAAGAGTGTTCCTGCCCAGAGATTTGCTGCCTGGATCCTCTGAAAGACAGAGCCCTCACGTCCCTCTCCCTCTGATTCCAAAGCATCCACAAGCAGGAAGGACCCCAGACTAATAGGTACGTGTGGTTTCCAGCATGGAGCGTGTCACCGTTTCTTTGCTGTCCTTGGGTTTGTTCATCTACAATGTGAGAATAACAACCAAATCTGTCCTAACGGTTATTTTGAGATGCAGTGAGATACTGTTGGTGAAAGTGCTTTGGAAAATTTATGCAACGTGACACAAGTGTAAGATATTATTATTAAACAACTCAGAGCTCTTACTCATTGCTCACAGCATTCCCCGGCCTTTTAATATGCCTCCTCTTGGGAAGACCAAAACCAGTGCTTCTTCATCTTTATTGTGGAAATGAATCACTTGGGATCTTATTAAAATGAGAATTTGGATTCAGTAGGTCTGTGGTGGGCTCCGATTCTGCATTTCCTTGCTCCCCCATGATGTCAATACAGCTGATCTTGGGTACCACAGGCGAGCAGCAAGGACCAGAAGTACCTCTCCAAGGAAAGGAGAATTAAATCTTCCGATGGTTGGTTAAGGGAAAACAGCTTAGAAAATGCAGCAGAAGTATGAGTTTATTCAAACAGCTTGCAACCCAAGATGGCCTGCTATTCTCAAAGGATAAACTCCCTTTTTCAGAAAAACAGGAGCAAGCGGCAGGGAGGGGAGGGGGAGTGAGAAGCTGTGGGCATGGGGACAGAGCAAGAGAGAGAAGGGGAGAGACAGAGAGACACACAGAGAGAAACAGAGAGACAAAGAAAAATAGACAGGGAGACTCGGGGGCAAGGACCCCTGGACAGGTCACTTCTTGGACCTCTCTGTGGAGCAGCCACCGTTGGTCTTACTAAGAGAGTCTGTGCTGCCCATTTTTGAGCCCACACTGTTGAGGATTTTGCCAATTTCACTTGGGATGTTTTGCTTCTCTTCATTCTCAGTCTCCCTATGGTAGAAGTAATTGAAGTTGGAGACAATGACAGGCACAGGGAGGGCAATGGTGAGAACACCCGCGATGGCGCACAGAGTGCCCACAATCTTCCCCCCGGGGGTGGTTGGGCACATGTCCCCATAGCCCACAGTTGTCATGGTGACTACTGCCCACCAGAAGCCATCAGGAATGCTAGAGAAATGGGACTCAGGCTCATCCACCTCGGCAAAGTAGACCGCACTGGAGAAGAGGATGACCCCAATGAAGAGGAAGAAGATGAGCAGCCCCAGCTCCCGCATGGAAGCCTTCAGCGTCTGGCCCAGGATCTGCAGCCCCTTGGAGTGCCGCGAGAGCTTGAAGATGCGGAAGACCCGCACCAGCCGGATGATCCTCAGGATGGCCAGGGACATGTTCTGTTGGGTGCTGGGCTCTGTCTCCTGGACCAGCTCCGTGATGAGGGTTGCAAAGTAGGGGATGATGGAGATGATATCGATGATGTTCATGATGTTCCTGAAGAAGTCAGTCTTGCTGGGGCAGACCACAAACCGGAGCACCAGTTCCAAGGTGAACCAAACGATGCAGGTGGACTCCACCATGAAGAAAGGGTCAGTGAACATGGTGTGGGAGAGGACCGACTTGCTTGTGTTGATGCCGGGGTCTCTCATTACCTTCAGCTCCCTCTCCTCCCGGAACTCTGGTAGTGTTTCCAGGCAGAAGATGGTGATGGAGATGACCACAACCAGCACGGAGACCACGGCCACGCCCCGGGCGGCGCTGGAGCTCTCGGGGTACTCGAAGAGGAGCCAGAACTGCCGGTGGAAGTCATTGGTGGGGAGCAGTGTTTCAGGGTCTTTGATGAAGCCTTCGTCCTCCCGGAACTGGTCCATGGCCTCGCTACCCAGCTCATAGAAGGAGATTTCATCAGCGAAGACATCGATGGGGACATTGGCGGGGCGCCGGATCTTCCCACCTGATTGGTAATAATACAGGATTCCATCAAAACTCGGCCGGTTCCTGTCGAAGAAATACTCATTTCTCATGGAGTCGAAGAATCGCATCCTTTTCTCCCTGTCTCCCAGGAGGGTCTCGGGGAACTGATTGAGGGTTCTGAGCTGGGTCTCAAACCTCAGCCCGGCAATGTTGATGATTACCCGCTGGTTTCCTTCATTCAGGACCACTGGCTCGGGCCCTGGGGAATCGACATCGTCTCCTGGGAGCTTGGAGAAGGCCGTCTCATGGTTGGTGCCGTCACCAATGAGGATCCTCCAGTTGGAGAAGGTGCTGCTCCCAGGACAGCCTTTTGGGCTGGTTGGGTCAAAGTCTGTGGCATAGCCCGGCTCTTCGTGGATTTCATCTGAGTTATCGAAATTGACCAGAGCCACCTCCATTTCCTTCCAGCCACACACATCCATCCTAGGGGGGGTCAGGAAAGCAGCATGAAGACCCTCAGTATTCCTGGCCTTCCTGGCGACCTGTGGAGATGCGGAAGGTCAGCACACAGGAGCCAGGACGGGTTACAGTGGGCTCTGGGTCATCGAGGTAAAATACACCAGTGGGTTAAAAAATGACTTACTTTTGGCATGGGAAGGAACCTCATGGTTGCCTGGGCACCATTCTTCCCTCGAAAGCCACCTGCACCCCTGAGCTCGTGTGCACAAATCACTAGAGCAGATTGCAAAGAAGGAGCCTGGCTGGGCCAGCAACTCTACCTCAAAGGCAGGGGGTAGCCCAGGGAGGCCTTAATGAAGAGGACATTAACATTCCTTAATAACAAAGCAGGCAATCTGGGATGCCTGGGTGGCCCAGTTGATTTCAGTTTAGGTCATAATCCCCAGGGTCCTGGGATCCAGTCCCACATCAGGCTCCTTGCCCAGCAAGGAACCTGCTTCTCCCTCTGCCTGCAGCTCCCCCTGCTTATGCTCTTACTCTCTCTGATAAATAAATAAATAAATAAATAAATAAATAAATAAATAAATCTTTAAAAAAAAGAAGCAGGTAATTTTGTATTCAGCTGAAGTCCTCCAGTTCTCCCACACTTTTCCATGCCTCGTCCGCCAGCTTGTTTCTCTCATGCTGCAAACACTTCTCATTACCTCTGCCGTCCCTCTTGGGCCAAGTCCTGGGGCCGGGTGGATGCAGGAACCCAGGTGATTCTGCTGGAGGGAGAACAAGAGAGCCCTCTGAGCCTGGGCCCTCCTCTGTGACGAACTCCCAGGGTTGTTTGGGGGCGACATTAAACGAGACAGCATATGTAAGATGCTCTATCTGGGGGAAGAATCAATAAATTACAGCTATTGTTTTTGCTGAATTCTTCACCTAATAGGGACTTTAGAAGCCAACAGCCATTGGCATTTTTTTGGCACACGTCTAAGATGTTTACAGGGAATGATTTCATCTTTATCTATTTATAATTGTTTTTTAGATTTTATTTATTTATTCGATAGAGAGACAATGAGAGAGGGAACACAAGCAGGGTGAAGGGCAGAGGGAGAGAGAGAAGCAGGCTCCCTGCTCATGAGTCCCTTGCTGGGCTGGAATTCAGGACTCTGGGATCATGATCTGAGCCAAAGGCAGATGCTTAACTGACTGAGCCACCCAGGTGCCCCTATTTATAAATTAAAAAAAAAAAAAGATTTATTTATTTATCTGTGAGAGAGGGGGAGAGAGAGATGGGGGAGGGAGAGAGAGAGAAGCAGACTCCTGCTGAGTGCGGAGCCTAATGTGGGGCTCAATCCCAGGACCCTGAGATCATGACCTGAGCCGAAATCAAGAGTCAGACGCTTAACCGACTGAGCCATCCAGGCACCCCAAGAATGATTTCATTTTTAAAAGTCATTTTAGGCAGGTGGGAAGTAGGTAGTTGTCTGTGAATTGGGGGCAGGGTTAAGGAGAGTGCACCTGGTGGGCTCGGATATCCACAGACACAGACTAAATTCCTTCCTCAAGGCCACTCAAGCTTCAGTTTTTTTTTTTTTTTATATTTTATTTATTTATTTGTCAGAGAGAGAGGGAGAGAGAGCGAACGAGCACAGGCAGACAGAGTGGCAGGCAGAGGCAGAGGGAGAAGCAGGCTCCCTGCCGAGCAAGGAG